>JACCEG010000167.1:9392-20791 GCA_014065205.1 Tuber brumale
GAGAGGGTGGCCGCCGCGTCAAATGTACTCAGACCAGGCAGGGATCCAGTCTGGTTGGGGGAGAGGAGGCCCAGGAAGCGAGCCAGGGCCGAGAGTCGGTTAGCCATTACCCTCTCGAGAATCTTAGAGACAGTCTCCAGGAGGACAATGATACGGAAGGAAGAGGGGGTGTCATATGAGGGCTTGCCAGGCTTGTCTAGGACTATGCCATTGGCTTTCTTTAGGGAGGGGGGGTGGTAACCGTATCTGACCAGTGGGCCTAGGAGTGAAGTGAGGATAGCCGGGTTTACCGAGTGGACCTTCTTCCAGACCGAGTAAGGAATCTGGTCCGGTCCAGGGGCAGAGGACGAGGAGGACTTTCGAAATGCCGCCGATATCTCGTCTGATGACAGCACCGGGACATCTTTGAATTCTCGCAGGATGCACTCCCCTCAGCCTGGGCCTAAACACACCTTTATATGTACTACAAGTACATTCTAAACCTCGAGAAAAAAGGAGATTCAGGTTTTGAGTCCAGAGTCGGACCAACCGAATCCTTTCATACCTACCCCTCTAGAGTATCGCAAGCGTTGGATACCCTACATACTATTCCTTAAACCTTTTAGAGGATATCGAGAACTCTGGTATGTAGTACCCGTAATCACTCATCCAGGGCTATTAGAGCAGCGAGCCTATCTGGAAAGTATCACAATGGCTGAGATACCTCAAGACCCGAGAAAAAGAATAACGGTGGGAGAACCAATGGATACCCAACCCGATACCACGGATAAGACCGATGATACGGCCATATGGAGTCCTTCCCCGTCAACACCTCATGAACCCGGATTTCGAAGAGGAAATCTACTCTCTCACGGATCCTCCAGTGTCGCAAGTACACATCGGATATCAAGGGCCCCCACGCCTACATCAGGAGGAGACTATACCACAAACTTAGTAACGTTGGCTGCCCGTCTTGGGATAACCTTGCGTCGAATAAGGCAGGATATAGATACCTCGCTCGACCAAGCCAATATCGCCTTCAAACATTTGAAGGTGGCTACCCAAGACAATACCTTGAAGGTAATTAAGGTTCAACAGCAAATAGCCGAGAGACAAGATGGCCACGATAACGATATTTCAATATTGTTGATGCAGCTGGCAGACGTGAAAAGTGAAGTTAAGAGTATACAAGAGGAAATGATACGGGAAGTGGCAAGGAAAATAGATGCTCAAGATAAGCGTCAACTGGAACATGAAGAGGTAACCACGAGGTTACATGGAACCCTCGGGGAAGAAAGCCAAGTGGCATTAGCCCGAGATCAGACTTTGGAACAAATGGTCCTCAGTCTAAGGGCGGAATTCGTAGAATTCCGCGCCCAATGCACTATGCGTGAAAGAGAGGTCAACCGTACCCTAGGACAGATGCGTTTAGATCAGACTACGCGCCAGGCGGAAATCCGCCAATCTCAGAACCAGCAGCAACAGCAAAATAAGGAGACTAACAATACCCTGAAGGTATTAAGACAGTCGATAAACAGAATGTTGGCTGCCGCACCAAGTCCCAAAGCTGCAGGACATGCTCCCTTACCCGCAGTCCAAGAAACGGACAACGAGGAGTACTACGCTGCACCTACACGCAGGGAAAAGGGACCAGGCAGAGAGGCCGCTGATGCATCCCCCTCAGGTGCCCAAGGAGGTAACCCAGGGGATCCTAGTGACGATGACGATGAAGATGATGAGGGAGGAAGAGGGAGAGGAAGTCCTAGCCGACGCGGGCGTGGACAAACACTGGCACAGTCTGATATGGCAGAAACACTTGCCAACGCGATGGCGCTGATTATTCAGCGACCATCAGAGCCACCCCCATTCTTTGAAGACAAACCCGCACAAGATATATATGTGTGGACTTTGCAATGCACGGACTATTTCGAAAGAAACCCGCGAATCTGGGAGGGTGCCCGGGAACGGGTCATATATGCGCTCAGCCGAACAAGAGGAGACATAGTCCTTCCTTATACCATATGGTACTGAAAGGCTATGGATAGACTTCAAGGGAAAACCTAGCAGCCAAAGCTGGCAACATGGACCCGCTCCGAACATGACATGATCAAGCAATTCGGCTCGGTGGAAGCCGAAAGACTAGCCTTTTGAGCAATGAAACTAGTTACCTACGACGGTAGTATTGAACGCGATCTGACAGTTATGCACAACCATAACATTCGTGCACGGATCACCGGGGAGTCCTGGATATAGGAAGTCGAAGATAAACTTCCCGAACAAATTGTCCGCAGGTTGTCGCCCCTGCAATATATGACGGATCAATATTGGGAAGAGGCTTTAAGGCTATGCGGACGGTTAGAAGAAGGACTGCTAGCCAGAAAGAAAATTGGGCGAGACCAATCGTCCAAGCCCAAAATAGTCTAAGAGGTGAAAAGAGAAGACCGACGGGACTCTAAACCAAAGCGAAAAAGGAATGCTAAACCTTATGTCAAGGGAGGTGGAGCCCCACCACGAAAACGGAAAAGGGACGATGAACTGGAGAAGCCCAGGAAAAGGTTGGGAGGTGCGACAAAGACCACCCACACAAACTTCGCCCAGGCCCATACCGGTATCCCTCACAGTGTAATAGACACTCGGAGACGAGATGGAGGTTGTACATGTTGTGGAAAGAAAAACCACAACTATCAAATGTGTTGGGGAGATGCCCATATATCAGCGGCAACTGTCAGCTCAAGACCGATAAAAATGAGAATTCGACGAGCAAGATCGGCCATCGTCAAGCCTAAACTATCTTGCAAAGTCGCAACTGGTCAGCACCCAGCCCGAGTGAATAAAATCTGGGAACTGGCAGACGACGAAGAACTGACCTAGGTCAGTTCTTTGGCACCAACGCCGACGGCGTTTGGGTATTCAGTGTCCAGAATGGAGCTGGAATCGAAATGAGAACCCCTTTTGGCTGAGGTGTATTGGGTACCGACCACGATGGGGATCGGGTATTCCTTGTGCAACTACAGGAATCGAAATTCAAAACTGATCCAAGTGGCGGGAAGCAACTCTCTCCTTTCAGGATCATCGCAAGTAGGCTCTAAGTGAAGGGACCCCATGAGGCACTTACGAGCTTGAACACAAGAATCAATATATGGAGAGTCTTGATCGAAAGAGAGGATAGTAAACATGCCCACATGGCCCGGGAGCCAACAGAAAGAAGTTCAACGAGTCACCTGGTGGTTGCCTGCTACCCGTGTGCAAGCAAGTTACTATACCCAAGAAGTTGGGACATAGCAATGAAAGATCCACCTGATAACAATACATGACTGGAGGACAACCGACGCGGGCCGTTCCACCTACCACACGAGTCTGAGTCGTATTATACGTATGTACTATCTTGCCTTCTGGCCAGAGTGTGGGNGACGCGGGCCGTTCCACCTACCACACGAGTCTGAGTCGTATTATACGTATGTACTATCTTGCCTTCTGGCCAGAGTGTGGGATAGGGATGTACCGCTTTGGTGTGCAAGGCACCTCTGAGGGAGCTGGATGGATAACCGAAGTCCTAAGGAAAAGGACTCAGTGAATATGGGAACCCCACACCAGTGGAGTGAAATGGCTAATAACCACCCGAAAATCTGCTATGAGCCTAGGTCTGGCGTGTTGGGAGAAGGCATCCAGCCAGAAAACTGGTTGCGCGCAATAGCGTATTGGTGAAACGCCGCTTTAGTATGTAGATCCAGATTGTTAGAGCTAAAGAGTTAATAGTTTGTCAGAGGAAACCTCAATGGTCAAAACTACGTGGGCGTAGTAACAAAAATCTTGTTACCTACACCCAATACCAACGATGCCTAAACAAAAGAACCAAGAAACTCTTATCCACGCTAAGCGCAGGGAGTTATAAGCTCGAAAGCCAAAGCGATACAACTGCCTGGAGGAGATCGCTTACCTCTATATACACGATAAGCGATATAAAGTTTAAGTCTTGTTAGACTCGGGATCCAACGTGTTCCTTATCAACAAGGACCTAGTTGAATACCGTCGCGTTCCTACAGTGGAACTCAGTAATGCAGTTGATATCTTAGGCTTTGACAGGTTGTCAGCAGCCTCAGGAGGAAAGTGTTACACTCTGCCTATTAAATTAGAAATAGGAAAAGATTGACACATCTTCGAAGTGTCATGGGATGTGGCTAAAGCGGGTCACTATGGAATGATAATTCCGTTTGCTTGGTGGCATCATGAACACCCAGTCTCTCACATATAAGATGCAGAAAATTAGACTTTCTCCACAAGATGTTGCGAAAACTGTGTGGAGGAAGATGAAGGAATAGCGGATATGTTCGAGTATGATGAATCCATCGCTTGAGATTATAATGCCTGTCGCATCGGAAGAATTGGAGCCATCGAAAATGCGGTAGAACTCGAATCATTACCGAAAGTATACTGGAATTACAAACATTTGTTTGAAGCCTAGACGGCGGAAAAGCTAGCCACTAGATGCACATTCGATCATGAAATTAAGTTGATTACAGGATCAACTCCCCCCTGAGGACCGATATATCCGCTATCCGAAAAACAGCTTAAGGCTTCATGAGAATACTTGGAAACGATGATCAAACCAAGAAAAATCACACCGAGCCCATCACCAGCAGGCACACCCATATTATTCGTACCTAAACCAGATGGTAGACTACGTCTAGTTGTGGATAATCGAAATCTAAATAAGATTACTGTCCTCATCAAACATCCCCTTCCACTAATGTCCGAACCCAGAGATAGAGTAGCCGGCGCAAAGATCTTCACCAAGTTAGACCTTAAAAATGGCTTCCACCTGATTAGGATAAAAGAAGGAGATAAATGGAAGACAGCGTTCCGTACGAGATAGAGACACTACGAACATAAGGTTATGCCTTTTGGATTGGTCAACGCTCCGGTAACCTTCCAAGATATGATGAACCAAGTTCTACAGGAATACTTAGACGTCGGAGTCATGTGTGACCTTGATGATATTCTCATCTACTCAAAGGATGAAATAGAATACATCGAAGCTGTGAAAAAAGTTTTACAAGGTCTATCAGACTTTCAGTTAGCGGTATCGCTAAAGAAATCGGCTTTCCATGACACGGAGGTAGAATTCCTCGGCTATATGGTGGCGGTCGATGGGGTGTCTATGAGCACCCAAAAGGTGGAATCCATAATGGTCTGGAAAGTGCCTAAGTCGGTTAGAGAAGTAGAAGTCTTTATGGGGTCTGCTAACTTCTACCGACGATTTATAAAAAACTTCACGCCTATTTGTAAGCCAATAACCGAGACACTACAAGGAAACCCGAAGAATTTTAAATGGGGGATCGAACAAGACACTGCTTTTGAAGAGCTAAAGCAACGATTCACCACAGTCCCCATACTCCACCACCTTTTCCCAGCAAGAGAAACGGGGGTAGAAACAGACGCTAGCGATTTTGCTCTTGGTGGCGTCGTTTCTCCATACTTTGAGAAAAGATTACATCTAGTAGCTTTCCATTCCAGGAAATTAAACTCGGCGGAGAGCAATTATGAGATTCATGATAAAGAACTTCTCACAATCCTAGAAGCTTTTAAAGAGTGGAGACACTACCTGATCGAAACGGAGAAACTGATCACAGTCTTTACCGACCATCAGAACCTAGAATACATCCTAACCTCAAAAGTCTGGAGTGGCCGTCAAGTTCGATGGGCTCAGAAGTTGGTAGAATACAATTTTCGCATTGTATACCGACCAGGCACAAAGGGCAGAAAGCCTGATGCATTAAGCAGACGGCCAGAGTACCATCTTGAGGAGGGAGCTACGCATCGAGAACAGAAAACTTTGAAAGAAGAAAATTTCTTGGTGTCGCTAGTAGCGAGGGCAGGCGATGAAGGAGAAGACTAGGATGGAGATGAAGATTTGGATTTGGGACATCGAGGAGGTGGAAAGGAACTCATAATTAGGGTCAAGAGATTGAGCAAAAAGGCATGCTTGCCGACAAAGGGCACAGGAATGGTGGCAGGACATGACCTGTACGCCATAGAGGATGACATTGTCCCGAAATATGGAGGGGCATTAATAAGGGCGGGTATAGCAGTGGGGCTATACGAAGGAACTTATGGAAGGGATGCTCCAAGAAGGGGATTAGTGGTCCGAAGCGGAATCTCTACCTGCGCAGGAGTAATCGATGCTGATTACACTGGCGAACTCAAAGTCGTACTTTTTAACGATAAAGATGTGGACTGACAAATAAGAATGGGCGATCACATGGATTAATTAGTGGTAGAAAAGGTCAACACCTTGGACATGATGGAGGTCGACGACTTGGAAGAAATGGAGCGAGGAACCACGGGATTCGGAAGCACCAATATAGCGACAAGATCCTTGATCGTCAAGGAACAGGAACCTAGCATCAGCTACCTACAGGCAACGGCTAAAGACGACGAACATTGGTACGATATTTCAGAAGTACCCGAAAAAGTTCTAATGTCAAATGCTATTATCCTGCAGAAAGGTATGAAGCAGTTCAATCCTGAATTCTTAAACAAGATATAGGCCGCTATCGGGACAGATGCAGTTTAGAGGCAATGAACGGAAGAACTCATTAAGCTACGAGACGAAGCAAAGGATTTTCCCAAAGATTGGACCTTAACCGACGATCTACTATATTATAAGCAAAGACTATTTGTACCAAATAGTCAGGCGCTATATACCAAGATTGCACAAGGATGTCGCGATGCAAAAGTTGCAGGACATTTCGGACAAGAAAAAACTTGGGAAATAATTATGAGAGACTTCTACTGGAAAGGACTTGTGGCATGGGTTAACGACTACGGACGATCCTGCGATGAATGCCAACGTAACAAATCGCCTAGACACGCTAAGTACGGATTATTGCAACCACCACTAATACCCTATGCAGTATGGGCATCCATCTCAGTGGACTTCATTAAACAACTACCAGAGTCGCAAGGATGCACGCAGATAATGGTAGTAGTTGATCGATTCACCAAGATGGCACATTTCGTCAGACTTCAGACCTCGGCTACGGCCAACGATGTCGCAAACGCATTCCTGAAAGATGTATGGAGGCTGCACGGCCTGCCAACCGAAATCGTCTCAGAAATGGACGCAAAGTTTGCAGGAGAATTTTGGGAACCTCTTTCTAAGGCGCTGGAAATTATGCAAAGTATGTCAACGGCATACCACCCTCAGATTGACAGACAAACCAAACATGCCAACCAAGTGCTGGAAGGTTACCTCCGAAGTTTTGTCAATTATGAGCAGGATGACTGGTATCAGATACTGCTGCTAGCTGAACATGTCTATAACAACTCCACAAGTGTTAGGCGGACGCCAAACTCAAGTATATAACCGAGGGACGTAGGCCAAAATCTTGGTTCGGAGAATGTGTCGCGGAAGGCTCATCTCGATAAAATAAAAGTATGGTAAAGATTTATCACCTAAACAATATTATATTGATAAGATCTCTTCTGCGTTGCTTGATAATGTTTGTAAAGCACGGGAGGCACTTCGATATTTATATCCCGCGTCTGTGTGTTCGCGGACTACTTATAACTACTATGCCTGCGAAGTCCTAGTCAGGTTTAAATACGTAAACGTCTAGAATCTTATAAGTGCGAACACCGCTTCACCCTGAAACTTATCACCCCCTTTCGCGGACTCGGAATAGTATTCCTCCATTGAGATGACTGCGCTATTTGTTATACCAAAGAGCCGCCTCCAACTTAGATGTCTGCATAGACTTTTATATGACTTTAGTCTTGTTGACTATCGTCCTAGTCGTCTCTTCGGTCATGAAGTAATCAGGTTCATGCCAGGCCACCTAGTGCCAATTGCAAGTCCGCGCCCGACGTGTCAGCGTCTTAAGGGTTTCCGACTTATCTAGGTCTTCCATTCTGAGCATGCTTCCCCGTGGTCCGCTAGCCTCCGTAGAGGGGTCCTATTACTAGGACCAACCAACCAACAGCTGATCTCAGAAGGGTATGGGTGGATTCGGTATACCCCTAATAGCTTTCAATACTGGGATAACCTCCTAGAGTATTTCTCTGAAAACGTCCCGTTACATTCGGCCCATAGTTTAGGAAGCCTAACTTTGAAGCCTACTATCTCAATGCGCCTGCGACCGATTCCCTCCGTTCTACTTCCCAGATATCGCCAAAGTCCCCTCTCATATAACCTGCGAACAGCATGCGGTAGGACAGACGGTGGTGACCTATATGGTGTTATGATGTAGGCTTCATTGATGTGACATCTTAGTTATAGGACGTAACTCTCGAAATCTCGCTAATGACTTTCGGGCCGCATAAGGGGGCGGGAGGGGGGTGTTGGCACTCCGGTAAATTGAGGGTCTGTGCGCAGTTACCCTACCGTGGGTCTGTGCACATGTCTCGGATTTCCATATGCCTAACGGCAACCAACGCTCACGGGATGTCACCATTCTATGCGAACTACGGATTCCATCAACAGACAGAGTAGATGAAGGAGCATGAAGCTCAAAATCCAGGAGTGACACTTTATGGAAACTGGATTAAGATGATACATGAACAAGCGAGAGGGTCACTAGAAAAGACACGAGAAGGGAGGTCGAAAATAGTATGACTGGAAAGCTAGACAACAGCCAGACTTTACGATCGGGGACAAAGTAATATTAAACGCAAAAAAGATCCACACCCGATGGAAATCCACGAAGCTAAGTCCAAAGCTATGCGGCCCCTTCCAAATTATGGAAAAACGCGGGCCCAGAGTATTTAAGCTGAACATATCCGATCGATGAAACATTCATCCCGTATTCCATGTCGCACTATTGGAACCCTCCTGCGAGTCGGTTCATGACAATCGCCAACAACCCACTAGCGAACCGGAGGACATTGACGGCGATCTGCAATGGGAGGTTGAAAAAATCGTAAGAAGTGACATTTGTTCTTTCCGGAAACAAGTACGCAGCCGCTATCAAGAGAAGCGGGAACTGTGGTCCTTCTTTAAATGGCAAGAGTGTTCGGAAGATGAGAACACATGGGAGCCTGCCACGGGTATGGAAAATACGGAGGAAGTTGTGGAGAATTTTCAAAATGAAAATCCGGACATGCCAGGAAGGGCAGAAGTAAGATAGTGAGGAAAAGGTTTTCCTACCGTGGCCCAGTAAACGCGGAAGGTTTTTTACCCTGACCACACTGAGTCTTAAAATGTATTTAGAAGAAATTATAAAATGGTTATAAAGGCATTCGAGGCGAAGCCTGGAAGGAGGGAGCTCATGTTAGGCATATGGAAATCCGAGACATGTGCACAGACCCACGGTAGGGTAACTGCGCACAGACCCTCAATTTACCGGAGTGCCAACACCCCCCTCCGGCCCCCTTATGGGGCCCGCACGTCATTAGCGAGATTTCGAGAGTTGCGTCCCATAACTAAAATGTCACATCAATGAAGCCCACTTCATAACACCATATACGTCGCCGCCGTCCGTCCGACCGCATGCTGTTCGCAGGATATATGAGAGGGGACCTTTGGCGACATCTGGGAAGTGGAACGGAGGAAATCCGTCGGAGGCGCATTGAGATAGTAGGCTTCAAAGTTAGGCTTCCTAAATATGGGCCGAAAGTGACGGGACGTTTTCGGCGAAATACTCCAAGAGGATATCCCAGTGGCGGAAGCTATTAGGGGTATACCGAATCCACCCATACCCTTCTGAGATCAGCTGTAGGTTGGTTGGTCCTAGTAATAGGACCCCTCTACGGAGGCCGGCGGACCAAGGGGAAGCACGCTCAGAATGGAAGACCTAGATAAGTCGGAGACCCTTAAGACGCTGACACGTTGGGCTCGGACTTGCGATTGGCACTAGGTGGCCCGGCATGAACCTGATCACTTCATGACCGAAGAGACGACTGGACGATAGTCAACAAGACTAAAGTTATATAAAAGTCTATGCGGACATCTAAGTTGGAGGCGGCTGTTTGGTATAACAAATAGCGCAGTCATCTCAACGGAGGAATACTATTCCGAGTCCGCGAAAGGGTGTGATAAGTTTCAGGGTCAAACGGTGTTCGCACTATAAGATTCTGGACATTTGCGTATTAAAACCAGAGTGGTACTTCGGAGGCATAGTAGTTAGAAGTAGTCCGCGAACACTCAGACGCGGGATATAAATATCGAAGTGCCTCCCGAGCTTTACAGACATCATCAAGCAACGGAGAAGAGATCTTATCAATATAATATTGTTTCACACTTTAAATCTTTACCCTACTTTACTTTATCGAGACAAGCCTTGCTCGACAGATTCTCCAATCCAAGATTTCTGGCCTACGTCCCTTAGTTATATACTTGAGTTTGGCATCCCCCTAACACTCTTCAGCTTTACCGACATTATCAAGCAACGGAGAAGAGATCTTATCAATATAATATTGTTCTACACTTTAACTCTGTACTTTACCTATTTTATCGAAATGAGCCTTTCTTGACAAATTCTCTAATCGAAGATTTTGGCCTACGTCTCTCAGTTATATACTTGAGTTTGACATCCTCCTAATAGTCATATTATATTTTAAGTTTGGTTTCAGGCATCGACAAATGCCAGAATTATTTGGTTATGTTTAGGTTATGGGATAGCCGGAAAAAGATGTATTTGAGGACTGCTATCCTTCCTGAACTTAGGAGGAGCAGACTTCGACAAACACCGCCCTGAAACCACACAATTGAGTAGTTACTATCAGGTATATAGAAATCGGAGACAAAGTGCACAGGCCTCATGGTAGGATAACTGCGCACAGACTCTCCATTTACCGAACAGCCAACACCCTCTTCCAGCCCTCAGATAGGGCCTGCATGTCATTAGCAAGATTTTGAGAGTTGTATCCTATAACTAAAATATCACATAAATGGAGCCCACTTCACAACACCATATATGTCACCATCGTCTATCCAGCCATATGCTGTTTGCAGGATATATGTCACGAAGGTGGCTTAGCGAGGAAGAGGTGTTCATATGCCTTATAGTTATGAGTTATAGGTATGTTATGTTTCGCACGTGACATCATTAGAGGTCATGGGCTTCGCACATATGAGCACTTCGGTCATATGATATGGTTATAATGATATGTTATGTTTGCACATGACCTCATTTAGAGATCATGGGTTTTGCGCATGTGACTATTTTGGTTATATGACTAGTTTATGATATTCTAGATATGACTCATAGTTGTGAGTCTTATGTGGCGCATGACTTAAAGTGTGAGTCATGAGGGCGTGAAGGGCAACTATATAAGGAGGTCACTAGGGCCGAGTGGATAGGCCATCCTCCGTCTCCTCTACACACCCGGCGATTGAAATCAACCCTCAACGCTAGGTATTCACGAACCATCCACCCCCCCTCTCCTCCCACGATGGCTTCGGCCTAGGAGTGACGGCCATC
>JACCEG010000167.1:23826-43302 GCA_014065205.1 Tuber brumale
GGCGAGATGTGCGGTTAGGCCCATACCAGAGGGTCTTGGAGATACGGTCGGGCCGGGCGGGAGGAGGAATAGGGATTGTTTATGCCATAGCTAGCGCTGCATGCAAGTTCTTGTACCCTAAATAACAACGAATACATGATGATAAAAAAAAAAAAGAAAAAAAAAAAGGCTGAGTGGATAGGCCACGCTCCCCTTCCGCTATTTCCTCCCACCTACATTGCTTCCTCGTCTTCAACACCATCAGCGTCCGGTGTACCTACACGATCGTGCTACTCCCAGAAGCCTTTGGCTGAGGCCTCACTGCCTAGTCAGGTATGACCTCGTCCTCGGTCCCCCTCCCACCCTCGGAACACTCCTCGGTGTCAGGAATCCGCCCTCATGTCCCCCTTCTGCTTGCGCTACTTGAAAACGCTACAACAGATGCGGGAGTATTCCCACAACCTTTTCCCACGATTAGCTCAGGGGAACTGGACGACCTCTCACCAGGAGAAGCCGTCATTCTCCCCCTTCTATGCACCTCACTCCTGGCCTCCAGGGCCCTCTCCTCTCAGATAGACGAACTCGCACTGGAGGTCGCTAGGCTCTCCAGTCAGATCGATGACCTTCACGCACGCAAGACAAAGCCCTCTGTCCCCCCCCCACCCCCCCTTCCGAGAACGCTTCGGCTGCCTCACTATTCGCCCTTCAGCTCTCGGTCAGGGATCTAGCGGCTCGTCTAACCACCCCCCTTCCTCAACCAACACGCCTCCCTCAACCCCCACCCCAACAAAACGCACCCATGCAAGCCACAACAAGAGCAGCTCGGGTAGCCCCGTCCCAAAAAGGAAAGGAGAGGGCACCGGCCGACTCCGAAACCACCCTTGCCAACGAGCTCACCCCACTCTACGAGGGTGGGGGTGACACAGACATCCCCTATTATAGTACCAAGGATCAGAAGTGGTACGGCAACCCTGCTGCCTACACGGCCAAGTTCCCACGCTCTTGGGAGGCTCAGACCTTCCGGGAAGGGAAGTATTCTCTCATGTCCGAGTTCCACCCAGCCCCCGGATTGTCGGCCAGACCTGGCCCCTCCTCCTATGCTCAGGCCGCTTCATCTGGAAAGAAGAAGAAGGGTAAGACGAGCAAAGGCAAGAACGCCCCGACTGCTGCCCAGGTTGCATCTGGTACAGCTGAAACTGCCCTGTCTAGGTGCCCAAGGAGCCTTCCGGCAGCCGAGAGGCGCTTCTTTGCCCCTCGCTCATCCCCCTTCCCTCACCCCCAGGCCGAACTTATAGGTGCCTCCTTCCCACACTCCGCCGCTTCTGTGTTGAGAGAGGTCGGCTGCAATCTCCCCCTATCATTCTCTGCCCGGGTAAACGACAGAGGAGCAGTGACCCTCCTTGCTCTTTCACCTTTCATCCCTTCTACCTCCTACGCCCCCTACTATGAAGGACTTTCTGCAAAACTAAATCAGTCCTTCCCAGTCGGAGACTCCCCCTGGCTCCCCTTCCGTCCAGCACCAAACGAAGTGCAACCGGCTGTTCACTCCCTACCTATAGCGTACCTCCCTGAAGACGACTGCGACCTCTTCCAGTCTTTATCAAACACCATGCTCAACGTCAAGAACGTTCAGATCCTCTCTGCCCGCTATCTCAACCCGGACCACGGCTCCCAGCTCCTGAAAAAGGCAACCTCAGTGGTGGTCACAGTAGCCCCGGAGAATGAGGCCACAATGCTGGGCAACTCTTACCTTTACTCCTCTCGATGCAAGATCGAGCGGGCATACTCAGCTAATGGCCTCACTCAATGCCGTAACTGTTGCGAGTAGGGACACCATTGAGCTAGATGTAAGATTGACCATCCGGTCTGTCCCATCTGCGCCCTCTCCCACAAGAAGCAGGCACACAGATGCCAGAATCCCACCTGCCCGAAGGGCGGAAACCTCAGAGCAGTCGCCAACTGCTGCCCGACCTCTCCCCCGCTCTGCGCCGTCTGCAAAGGCTCCCACCCGGCCTTCGCTCGAGACTGCCCATCGAGACCCGCCCCCCCTACTCTCCGTAGGGAACCCCCTCTATCGCAGGATGAGGAAAGAATGGACACGACGAACGACTCCGGCGAGGGTCCTTCAACTGGTACACGACCCCTCCTACACCCCATGGATTTTGAGACACCCCGCCCTAGGCGTGGTGATGCCCCCCCGACACGTCTCCCCGCAAACGTTCCGAAACCCCAAGGAGGCGCCCTGCCCAACCCCGCATGGCAGGCAACTCCCACTCCTATCCCACTGCCTGAGATGCCGGAAAGCGTGTAATGGCTGGTCACACCTCCCCTGTGAGTTCCGTGCTGGCGACAGGCTCCGATAACTCCATATCTATTCTACAACACAACTGCTTGGGAAGCTGGGACGTGTTTCTTTCCTTGTTTAATTCCTTTTCCTTATTGGATTGCCCCCCCACTCTTGTTGCACTTCAAGACCCCCCATTGTACAGGGGCAAGCCCCCCGCGTTTGTGAATTTTAACCCTTTTTTGCTCCCATGCCCTAACGGTGGCAAGCCTAAAGTGGTGTGCTACCTCAACCTTCTCTCCACACAACAGTTCTCAGTTCTCCCTGTTTTTTCTGAAGCAAGAGACTGGATGGCGATGGATTTCTTTTCTTCAGTTGGATTTTTTGATCCCTTTACAACCAAGTTCCGCGTGATAAACCTCTACAGCACTTGGGAAGGCTCCCCCTTCAAAAGGACCGTCTCGCCTGATGCTGCGTTCCCCACCACGTCCTCCCCCACGCTGGTCGTCGGAGACTTCAACATCCACCATCCCTCCGCTGACCCAGGTCGACTGTTCTCGGTTCAGGACCTTGGGTCATCCTCTCCATTTTTCGAGAAGGCTGCCAGTGAAGGCTTCTGCCTCCTTAATACACCCGGTACCCTCACCTACTTTCCCTTCGATACCAACCTCCGCCCATCAGTGATAGACCTAGCTTTTGCCAACACCCCCCTCTCACCTAACTTCAGGTCGTGGAGCACGCCTCTCCCTCCTTCGGGTTCAGACTATGTCCCAATCCTCATGACACTATTGGAGCCCTTGGCCCGCCCCCCACCTCCCTCTCCTTCGTGGACAAAGACCGACTGGCCTGCTCTCGAGGAAGGTCTTAAGAAAATGAATTTCCGCCCCCCTCCCCCCCTTCCAACGCCACGCATACTGTCAATCTGGTTTGACACGGCCCTGGAGATGATCAGGTCCCAACTCAGAGGTCACATCCCAGACAAAAGACCCTCTTACAGGTCGAAGCCCTAGTGGACCCCCAACCTAACGGCACAGAGGGCAGCCTTCCACTCCACCGTCCGAGCAGCCCGCAAGGACCCCCTCCCCTCGTCTAAGAAGCTGTGCAGAGAAGCGCGCCTCCCGTACTTCAAGGCTATTAAGAAGGCCAAGAACGACTACTGGAAGAACTTCCTGCAAACAGCGAACCCCCAGTCCCTCTGGATGGCGAAAAGGTTCGCGTTCGGCAAACCGCCTGGCAGATTCCCCCAGATTCCGGGGGCAGAAAGCCCCAATGAAATCAATAAGGCCCTCCTTGAACACTTCTTCCCCGAGAAGAGGTCTTCTCCCCCCCCTCGCATCCTACGAGAATTTAGGGACGTTCCGGAGCTGTCGGTGGAAGAAATAGCCGCGGCCCTTCAGAAGTCCTCCTCATCGTCTGCCCCCGGGCCGGACCAGATACCCTACTCCGTCTGGAAGAAAGTCCACCAAATTAACCCTGGCATTCTCACGTCCCTCTTAAGTCCCCTGGTTAGATACGGGCACCACCCTCCCTCCCTGAAGAAGGCCAATGGCATTGTACTGGACAAACCTGGAAAACCCTCCTACGACACCCCTACGTCCTTCCGCATCATCGTTGTCCTGGAGACTGTCTCCAAGATTCTGGAGAGGGTGATTGCAAACCGGCTTTTGGCCCTGGCTCACTTCCTGGGCCTCCTCTCCCCCAACCAAACTGGCTCCCTACCTGGTATGAGTACCTTTGACGCGGCGGCTACCCTCTCCCACGAGGTCCAGCTGTTTATGCGCCCCAAGCTCAAGGTCTCGACCCTTTTCCTGGACATCAAAGGGGGCTTCGATATTGTCTCGGCCCCGATACTCTGCAACAGACTCGCCACTAGAGCGGTCAATCCCTACATGGTCTCGTGGATAAGGTCTTTCCTCCACGGCCACTCCTGCCGCCTGGTTTTCCAGGGTGCACCTCAGATCTTCTCACCTGTCTCGGTTGGCACCCCTCAGGGCTCCCCGATCTCCCCCCTTCTTTTTGTTATCTACGTCTCTACCCTCCACTTCTCGGTCCCCAGGGGCCTCATCCTATCCTACGTGGACGACTGCGCGGTCACGGTAGCCTCGGGCTCATACCGGAGGAATATCCACAGACTGCAGGGCATCACCAGGATCCTGAAGCAAAAGGCTAGCAGGCTGGGCGTGTCCTTCTCGATCCCGAAGACAGAGCTCATGCACTGGGAAACCCCCTCTCAGAAGATCCCCCCACCCCCAATCCCGGTCCTGCTGGACGACCTAGTCTTCCGCCCCTCTAAATTAGTACGTTGGCTCGGTTATTGGTTTGAGCCCTCATCCACTTCGGGCACGAGAGGCACCACGTCCCACTTCGTTAGAAGACTCGGACTGGCCCAAGGCGCCTTTGCCACCATCAAAAGATTATCTAGGCCCGGAAAGGGCCTTCCTCCCATCTTCTGCCACCGTCTGGCAGCATCCTTGATCTCTCCGATCCTCCTCTATGGCACCGACCCTTTTTCCCCGAGTCTTACCCTCCTCGACCGCATGTCGGTTTTCTGGAGGACAGTCCAGAGATGGGTCACGAACTGCTTCTCCTCGACGCCTACCGCTACACTTGCTTGTGAATCGACTCTGCCCCCCATGCCCCTCCTGATACGCTACCGCCAAAGACTTGCAGGGATAAGGCTGGTCTGCCTCCCGCCGGAGGCCAACCGAGCAACTGCCAGGCTCCACCCTACTTTCCCGACTTCGTCCCCCTTCAGGGCCCTTGATGACCACCGTCACCACACCCGAGGCCTGACATTGGTCTATGCTCCCCTCTTATGGAAATCCGCTATCCCCTCCCCGCCTATTAGAAAACCCCTTCCAATTGATGCTATAGCTCATCGAACCCTCCCCTTCATCCCCATTACTGGTCCTCTACCCGTGGCTTCCCCCGACCTCCTCCCGCCAGCCTGCCTTCCGACCGGCGAAGGCACCCCCTCCTACAAGTCGATCAAGCTGAAAATCAGATCGGCGCTAGTCAAAGACTAGAACGACCAGTTCCCGCCGCCCCCGACCTACTCCTATCCCATGTCCCTAGCACCCCACCCCTTCATGGGGCTTGGCAGGTTCATGGCGGGTAGAATCCAGCAGATGCGATCAGGCAAGAGCTACCTCGCTGCCCACCCATCATGGTTCACTGAAGACCCCTCCCCCCTCTGCCCGCATTGCAATGAGGACGAAGAGGATTTCACCCGTGCCATCCTGTCCCGCAAGTCCCGCAGGGTTCCTCGTGAGCGCCACCTCCAGGGGCTCACGTCGCTATATAGGGACAGCCCCCTCTGGTCAAACCCCTCCGCCCTCAACTCCCTGGCTAGATACATAAACGTCACGGCGACGGGCTTCCCGCCAGGCATGCCCCCAGCGGAATGGGACCCTCATCACCCCCCGGACGCGGTCGCGCCTGCTCTCCCGATCCACGGCTTCGCTCCCTGAAAGGGGGCCGACCTCTGCCCGCTATATTTTTTCCTTGTTCTGCTAGGATATTGTTTTTCGTCATGATCGTGCGCTTTATTGTTTTATTTCCTTAGGGATTTAGTGTCGGCTATCGGACACGTTTAGGAGGATTTTATAGTTTGGTGTGAAAGTTCTTTTGTTACTTGCGGGTTCTTGAGATTAAGGTTTTGTTTATGCCATAGCTAGCGCTGCATGCAAGTTCTTGTACCATAAATCAATGAATACATGAAGATAAAAAAAAAAGAAAAAAAACAAAAAAGAAAAAAGAAAAATAGGCCGAGTGGATAGGCCTTTCTTCGCTTTACTACGCGTTGGGGCTCTCCCTCTTCTGGGTTCCAGTAAGCCTTTCACGCTGCCCGTCCCCGCTCCTCTCCTCGCTTAGCGAGGCCCCTCCTCTCGCTCGGCGACCGTTCGCTTCCCATGCTTCAGACGGCTGGGAACACGGTTTGCGGTATGCGAGAACTCTTTTTCAGGCCTCAGGGTCGGTCTTGCTCCTCCCCATAGTCGACTCAAGCGGTCGTATCCTATCCACTAAGTGACGCTATCTCTCGTAGAACAAGGGACTACATGAGAGACGCGGTAAAACGCATGGCTTCTGTTTTTAGGGACTGCCTAGAAAGTCACAAACACAATTACCGAGAGTTGACATGGTCGTGTTCAGTTTCCGCCCCGCCCTGATGGTTCGATCTGCTTGCACCCTACTGCTGTACCCACGCTCGTCTTGCACCCTACTGCTACACCCGCGCTCGGCTTGCTCCCTACTGCCACACCGCCTTACCCCAATGCCCTTCCGGCGTCTCCACTGGGCTTCCTAGCCTGGATGGCACTAGCTCCTGTGTCCTGCCATGTGTTCTTTTTTCCACAGCCTGGGCTTTTCTCTCGTCGCTTCCACTTTCACTTTGCGGGGTATATCTCTTAGCCGTAGACGTCCGTTTCTCGTAGGTGGCACTGCTCAGCCAGGTTAAGGCTGTTTTGGGTGGCTCTTGCTATGGGGGTTGACCACTGTTGGGTTGTGGGGTTTCTTTTGTTCTGGTAGGCTTGCATAGCTTTTCTTTACAGTCTTTACCATTTATGTATACTACAAGTTGTGGGGCGGGGGAGTTTTTTCAACTGCGTGGGGTTTGGGTGGGGAGTGTCATGTCCCGAGGGTTTCGGTCCTGTCTGCCAGTGTGCCTTTCTGTTCCGGTTCGTTGACGGTTTTTCTTCTGGCTATTTCGGGCTGGCATAGGGGGGGAGGTTTATGTGTCTGCAATAGCTAGCGCTGCATGTAGACGGTATACCTTAAACACAGAATAAAATNTTAAACACAGAATAAAATTGATAAAAAAAAAAAAAAAAAAAAGAAAAAAAAAAAAGGCCGTGTAGATAGGCCATCCTTGGTCTCCTCTATTTTCCTCGTGCTTGAAATCAACCCTCAACGCTTGGAATCTGACAAACCACCCACCCCCCCCTCTCCCCCCATGATGGCTTCGGCCTAGGAGTGACGGCCATCTACCTACTCCTTTTGCCTTCCTTTGCTTTTTTATGCGTTGGGGCTCTGCCTCCCCTGGGTTCCGGTATGCCTTTCGTGCTGCCCGTCCCCGCTCCTCTCCTCCCTTAGCGAGGCCCCTCCTTCCGCTCTGCGACCGATCGCTTCCCATACTTCAGACGGCTGGGAACACAGTTCGTGGTACGTGAGAACTCTATAACAGGCCTCAGGGTCGATCTCGCTCCTCCCCACAGTTGGCTCAAGCGGTGGTATCCCATCCACTAAGTGACACTATCTCTTATAGAACAAGGAACTACATGAGAGATGCGGTAAAATGCTTGCCTTCCGCTTGCAGGGACCACCTAGGAAGACACGAATATGACTACTGAGAGTTGACACCGTCGCGTTCGGTTTCCGCCCCGCCCCGATGGTTGGATCGGCTTGCATCCTACTGCTACACCCTCACTCGGCTTACACCCTACTGCTACACTTCCTTACCTCGATACCCTTCGGGTGTCCCTACCGGGCTTTCCAGTCTGGATGGCACTTGTCCCTGTCTCCTGCCATGTGTTTTGTTTTCCTCGGCCTGGCCTTTTCTCTTTTTGGTTTCCCTCCCATATTGTTGTATATATCACTTCACCGTAGATGTATTTTGTCATAGGTGACACTGGTCGGCCCGGTTAAGATCGCTTAGGGTGGCTCTTGTTAGGGGGATGGACCACTGTCCGGAAGTGGGGTTTCTTTTGTTCTGAAGGATTTGGCTGGTTTTCTTTTATCGTCTTTACCGTTTGTGTATACTACAAGTTGCGGGGTGGTGGAGTTTTTTCGACTGCGCAGGGTGTTGGAGTTGGCGGCTCTAGGCGAGACCCTTCCGTCTTCAAGTCATGGAGCCTGAGGGCTGGGCCCCTGGTTTCCCATGTTGATGGACTTCATGACGGTTTTTCTTCTGGCTGTTTCAGGCTGGCGTCGGGGAGGAGGTTTTGTGGCTGCCATAGCTTGCGCTGCATGTGGACGGTGTACCTTAAACACAGGATAAAATTGATGATAAAAAATAAAAAATAAAAAAAATAAAAAAGTAAAAAAGGCCAAGTAGATAGGCTCTTTACCCTTCTTTCTAAGTTATTTCCTTACTTATTACTTTATGCTTTTACGAATATGAAACCTTTACGCTCTTTACGAATACCTACCTACAAGAGTAGGACTCAATTATAAGAGTCGAGTTGAAGAAAGAATACGATAGGCGATAAGGATCAGAGACACGTGAGTCTCTCCCACCTTATCGTAGACATAGGTCTAAGACCTATCGTCAAGAGAGAATAAGAGAAGTATCATCTACCCATTGCTGAGAACTGACACTGGCTATGAACCGTAACAATATATGAGAGAGGACCTTTGGAGACGTCTGGAAAGTGGAACAGAGAAGATCTGCAGAAGGCACATTGAGATAGTAGGCTGCAAAGTTAGGCTTCCTAAACTATGGGGTGAAAGTGATAGAATGTTTTCTGCAAAATACTCTAAGAGGATGTCCCAGTAGTAGAAGCTATTAAGGACATGCCGAATCCACCCTTACACTTCTGAGATCTGTTGTAGGTTGGTTGGTCCTAGTAATAAAACTCCTCTATGGAGGCAGGCAGACCAAGAGAAAGCAGGCTCAGACAGGAAGACCTAGATAAGTGGAAAACCATTAAGACATTGACACGTTGGGTTCAGACTTGCGATTGGCACTAGGTGGCCTAGTATGAAACTGATCACCTCATGACCGAAGAGACTACTGGAAGAATAGTCAATAAGATTAAAGTAATAAAATAGTCTATACGAATAACTAAGTTGGAGACCGCTTTTTGGTATAATAAATAGGGCAGTTATCTCAATGGAGGAATACAATTCCGTAAATGAGGAATGGTGTGAGAAGTTTCCGGGTCAAATAGTGCTTCCTCTTATAAGATTCTGAATGTTTGCGTATTTAAACCAGAGTGGTACTTTGGAGGCATAGTAGTTAGAAGTAGTCCATGAATACTCAGACGTGGGATATAAATATTGAAGTGCCTCCTGAGCTTTACAGATATCATCAAGTAATGGAGAAGAGATCTTATCAATAGAATATTATTTCACACTTCAAATCTTTACCTTATCTATTTTATTAAGACGAGCCTTCACTGACAGATTCTCCGATCAAAGACTTGGCCTACCTCTTTCAGTTATACTAGAGTTTGGCCTCTGCCTAACAGAATATTGATAGTTCTCCTATTACCAAGGCTCACTATATGAACTACGGGTTCACATCAAACTGCACACTCATTTTTCACTACGATTACGTTTTTGAAGCACCTCACTGTCCTATTTACATTCATACATTTCTAAAAATATTCGAGACCTAGTGGGTTGAAATTGAACTGTTTGAAACCCCAGAATCCTCGTCGTTTACAATACCTTTCGGGATCTCTATGAGGGATTACTTCAATCGTATATATCGTACTCAGCTCTGTCCAAACTTTGCGCAGAGTTCTACCGAGTTAGAAGCCCTCCTTGAGTGGAGTACTCAGTACTCTATCAAGAAAGAAGTTGACTCATTTGGACAAAAATCGACCAGTCCATTGGCTTGAGTCTGATACCCATAGATGTACTACAAGTACATTTTGAACCTTGAAAATGGGAAATCCAGGGCCTGAACCCAGAATCAGATTGCCTGAATCCCTTTTTACCTACACCCCTAGAGCACCTCAGACAATACATACTATACATATGCTTCTTTAAGCCCTTTATGGGATATCGAGAACTTGGGTATGAAGTACCAGTATTCACTCATCCAGCGCTATTGGAACAATTACTCTATTACGCGAAAGTCACAATGGATGAGATACCACGAAATCCAAAAAAAAGTGGAAAATAGTGGGAGAGCATATGGACATCCGGCTGGATACAACCATGATAGATGATTTGATCATATGGAGTCCATCTCCATCAATGCCATCTGACCCCCAGTTTAGGAGAGGAAAGATACCTTCTTACCGATTGTCCAGTATGGCGAGTATACACTCAATATTACTGTCCTCTACGCCAAAGCCAGTAGATCATATAGCAACTCTGGCCAAATTAGCCAGCCGTCTGGAGATAACTTTGAGTCAAATTAGACAAGATATCAATATCTCACTCGACCAAGTCAACATCATCTTCCAACATTTGAAGGGTGCTACCCCAGACAATATCTTGAAACTAATTTGGTTCAACAGCAAATCGCAAAAGAACAATATGTCTATGATAACGACATCACTGTCTCGTTGATACAGCTGGCAGGCATGGAATAAGAAGTTCAGGATATCCTGCAGGAAATGCTATGAGAAGTAGCAAAAAAGATAGACGCATAAGATAAGCATCAACAGGAACATGAAGTGATAACCACTAGGATATATGGGACTCTCAGGTAATAAAGTAAAGAGGCTGTAGCCCTGAGATTAAATGCTAGAACAAATAATCACCAGCATAAGAATGGAATTTTTGGAATTTTGTTCTCAAAGCATCAATCACAAAAAGGATGTTAATAGTGTACTGGAATAATGGTGTTTAGATCAAATGATTCACCCAAAGGAGGTTTGAGAACTCAAGACACAACAATAGCGACAATGTGAGGAGATAAACAATGCAGTAAGGGCATTGACAGCGTCGGTAAATAAGATTCTGGCTTCGGTACCAGAACAAGAGGCTTTCAAACCAGCATCCTTATCCACAGTCAAGGAGCAGAATGATGATGATTACCATTCTCCACTGACATGAAGGGAAAAAGGAACAGGAAACGAAGCTGCTGATGTATCTCTCTCAGGTGCTCTAGGTAGAGACTCAGAAGATTCTAGCGATGATGATAATGAGGATGATGATAGGGAAAGGAGAAGAGGAAGTCCTAGCTGTAGTCGGCAAGGATAAACACTAGAACAGTCTAGTATGGCAGAGACACTTGCCAACGTGATGGTGCTAAACATTAAGCAACCAGCAGAACCGCCCCCATTCTTTGAGGTGAAAGCCACTTGAGACTTATATGTCTGGATCATATAGTGTAATCACTATTTTGAAATAAATCTGCGGATCTGAGACAATGCCTGAGAACAAGTCATCTACACACTCAATCGCATCAAAGGAGATATAGTACTTTCTTATATTATCTAGTATAGAAAGGCTATGAATAGACTTCTAAGGGAAACCTAGCAACCAGAGTTAACTACATGGACGCGGTTTGAACATGATCTGATCAAACGTTTTACCACAGTCAAAGCCGAAAGACCAGCGCTTCAAGATATGAAGCAAGTCAAGTATGATAGTAATATTGAGCTGTTCTTAATGTTCATACATAACCTCAATATTAGAGCATGCATGATGAGTAAATCCTGGTGTGAGGAAGCTAAAAATAAACTAACTGAACAAATAGTCTGCAGGTTATCAGCATTACAATATGACAAAAATCAAGAATAACAAGCAGTATTGAGGCTGGTTGGTCACTCCAAAGAGGCAATACTTGCGAGAAAGAAGCTGGCAAGAGACTAACCACCCAAGGTATGAGAAGTCCACAAAGTCAAAGGAATAGACTGATAGGATGGTAAACCAAAGGGATAAAAGACAAATAAGCCTGATGTCAAGGAAGGTGGAGCTCTACCACAAAAACGGAAACAAGATGATGAGCCCGAAAGGCCAAAAAAGAAGTTGGGAGGTGTAGCAAAAACAACTCACAGGAACTTTGGCCAGGCTCATACTGGTATTCCAGAAAGTGCAATAGAGACTTGAAGGCAAAACAATAATTGCGCACATTGTGGAAAGAAAAACCACACTTATCAAATGTGTTGAGCAGATGCCCATATATCGGCGGCAACAGTTAGTTCAAGACCAATAAAGATGGGAACTTGTTATACGAGAGCGGCTATTGTAAAGCATAAATTAGCATGCAGAGTTGCTACCACCTGGCAACTAGCGCAAAAGAATAGGATCTGGAAACTAGTAGATGATGAGGAACTGACCAAGGGTAGTCCATTGGCATCAACAGCGACGGAATTTGGGTAGTCTATATCCATATAGAATGGAAATCGAAATCAGGAGCCCACTTTGGCTGAGGTGTATTGGGTACCAACCATGATGGGGATCGAGTAGTCTGTGGGCAACTACAAGAGTCGAAACTCAAAATGATCAAAGCAGCACGAAGCAAGTCTCTCATTTCAAGATCAAAGTAATTTGGTTCTAAGTGAAGGGACTGTACAAGGGACTTATGAGCTCGAATACAATAAATCAATATATGGAGAGTCTTGACCGAAGGAGAGGATAGTTAACATGTTAACAGGACTAAAGAGCTAGCAGTATGAAGTTCTTTGAGTCACCTGGTAGCTACAAGCTACTCGTGTGCAACCAAGTTACTATACTGGAAAAGTTGGGACATAGAAATACAAGATCTACCTGACAACATTACTAGTAGGTAGACACCTGCCATAGGCTGTTCCACCTACCATACGAGTCTGAGTCATATTATATGTATGTACTGTTTTGTTATAATCCCTAACCGGTATTAGTTCACAGCAACAAGTAGACAATGCTTTTCTTTTCTGCTTCTGCAACAATAGTTCTTAGACCTCGTTCTGCGATAAGGTAAGGGAGAGTCTCGTGTCTCAGGTTCTTATCACCTATGGTACTCTATTTTCTACTCGACTTCTCATAGCTGAGTTCTAATCTTGTGTACATAAAGCGTAATAAGCGGAAATATTTTACATTCGTAAAAGCGTAAAGTAATAAGTAGGAAAATCAGTCAGGACGAAGAGTGAAGAGCTCATCTCATGGGTTCTTTTTTCTTTTCTTTTCTTTTCTATTTTATTATTATTATTATCATGTATTCATTGTTTATGGTACAAGAACTTGCATGCAGCGCTAGCTATGGCATAAATAAAACCTTAATTTCAAAAACTCAGAAACACAAAGGAAACAAATCGCACGAACTTTGTAAAATCCTCCAAACAGTATCTGATAGCTGATACGAAATCCTAAGGAACTAAAGCAAATAAGTACAAAATCATAGGGAAAAATAAAACCAAACAAGAGAAAACACTTCTTAAGTGGAACAAATCAAATAATGGGCCTCACGTCTCAAGGCTGGAAGCCGTGGATTGGAAGCTCCAGGCGAGGGGGAGAGGATACAGATAGGGGGTCCTCGCAAGCTGGCGGCATACCTGGAGGGAATCCGGTAGCTGTTACATTTAGGTACCTGGCCAAAGAGTCGTGGGTATTTGTATTGGTCTATAGTCAGCTGTCCTTGCTGATGTCTGTGAGCCCCAGGGGGTGGCGCTCACGAGGTACCTTGTGGGACTTGCAGTATAGGATGACATGAGAGAAGTCTTCCTCATCGTCCTCGCAGAAGGGACAGAAGAGGAAGCGGTCATCAGTAAAGCAGGAGGGGTGTAAAGTGAGATAGCTCTTGTCCGAGCACATTTGGTGGATCCTGCTGGCGATAAACCTCTCGAGGCCTATAAACAGATGGGATCAGAAAGTCAGGATGTAGGGATAGTCGGGTCGGGGGAGAAACTGGGTAACCCAATCCTTAGCAAGTGCTGCTCTCATACTCGCGTTGAGTGACTGATAAGAGGGGGTCCTATCTTTCATGAAAAGTTGGTCTGGTGGAAGGAGGTCGGTCACAGCCACCAGGACAGGACTGAGAATATTGATGAAGTGTAAAGTACGGTGCGTGATCGTGTCCAGAGGTAGGTGTTTCCTTATAGGAGGACATGAGGGGCTGATCTTCCAGAGAAGAGGAGTGTAGACTGATGTCAGGCCCCTGATAAAATGGCGGTCGTCCTCCAAGGCCCGGAAGGGGGAGGATGTTGGAAAGGAAGGGTAGAGCCTCTTAGTTCCCGGGTTAGCTTCCAGAGAGAGGCATACAAGTCAAACAGCAGCCAGCCTCTGTTAGTGGAGGATCATCATCAGGAAAGGAGGGAGAGCCAATCTGTATGCCAGGATGCCAACCGGAGTCGAAGAGAAACAATTGGTTACCCATCTCTGGACAGTTTTCCAAAAGACAGACATTCGGTCCAAGTGGGTAAGGCTCAGTGAGAAAATGTTTGCTTCATAGAGGAGTAGTGTGGAGATGACAGAAGATGCCAGATAGTGGCATAAAAAGGGAGGGCGACCTTTGCCAGGCCTGGAGAGTCACTGAATTGTCGTGAAGGGCCCCTTGGACCAGAGCGAGTCATCTTATAAAGTGTGAGGTGGTGCCTTTAGAGTATGAGGTTGTTGAGGGCTCGCACAAGTAGCCGAGCCACAGAATCAGTTTGCAGGGGTGGAAGATGAGGCCTTCCAGTAGGACCGGGATTGGTGGAGGGGGGACTATCTGCACAGGAGTTACCCAGTGCATGAGCTCAGTCTTTGGAATCGAGAAAGCTACTCCTAGCTTTCTCGTCTTCACCTGGAGAGATCCGCTAATACGTTACAGTCTGTGGACATTCCTCCGATCCAAACTGGAGGCAACCGTGACCGCGAAGGTATCCACGAAGGAGTGGAAGAGGCCTCGCGGGATCTGAAAGTGAAGCGTCGAAATGTAGATGACCAACTGGAGTAGCAAAATCGAAGAATCCTATGGGGTGCTGACCAACACTCAGAAGAAGATCTCAAGAGCCCCCAGGAAAACCAGGCTATAAGAGCATCTGTGGAGGAAGGACCGTATCCACGAGACCAAGTAGGGGTTGACTGCCTTAATGGCAAGCATTTCGGAAAGTGAGGTGGCTGAGACATTTTCGAAGCCCCCCTTAATGCCCAAACATAGGGTAGAGACCTTCAGTTCAAGGCGCATGAAACGGTAAACCTCATGGGACAGAGTGGCCACCTCGTCGAAGGTGCTCAAATGTGCGAGAGAGCTAGTTTGGTGCGAGGATAGGAGGCCTAGGAAGCAGGCGAGGGTGGAGAGGTGGGTTGCCATAATCCTCTGAAGAATCTTGGAGGCAGTTTCCAGGAGGACAATAATTCCAAATGAGGCTGGCGTGTTATAGGAGGGTTTACCTGGTTTGTCTAGCACAATAGCATTATCCACTTTCAGGGACCGGAGATAGTGTCCATAGAGAACCAGAGGGCTGAGAAGGGATGTGAGAATGCTGGGGTTTACATAGTAAACCCTCTTCCAAATCGAGTAGGGTATCTGGTCTGGTACAGGAGCTGAGGAGTACAAAGTGTTTCTGGAGGCAATAGTGATTTCCTATGCCCAGAGTGCAGGAATATCCTTCAACTCGCACAGGATAGTGGGGGGTCTTGAAAACTATCTGTCAAGAAAGAAATGCGCGAGGAGCACGTTGTTGATTGCTGTAGGGCTGTCTGCATGGGGTATTTGGGGGAACCTGTCTGGAGGCCTGCCAAAGGCAAAGTGTTTTGTGGTCTAGAGTATCTGAGGGGTAGCTGTTTTCATAAAGTTGTTCCAATATTCAGTTTTGGCCTTCTTTATGGCCTTGAAGTATGGAAGCCGTACCTCCTTGCATTTGTAACCGGTACTGGTTACTGGTTTAGGATTTTCATGTACCAGTTGATACTGTTTGAGTTTTGAATATGTTTCAGGAAACGAGGTGTGCCTCTAGCCTGATAGTATAGGGTTTGATACTCTATATGTTTTATGTTTGGTTTCGAGTATCGGTTTGATACTCTATATGTTTTATGTTTGGTTTCGAGGCTACCGTTTTGGAGTCTATTATGTTATGAGAACAAGGCTCTCGGTAGCCTAGGAAGTGTATTTAAGAACTGCTACTCTTTCCGTTAGAAGGAGTAGACTTCGGCAGACAGAGTTTTCAATATACTTGGTTGAACAGTTACTTTCTTCAGTTCGTTTCAAGAATCTTTAGTCTAAGACCTACCAAACATCTCGGAGACTTCAGTAGTTGCGATACAGTAAGAAGTCTATTCAACAACCTTGGCTAAAGCCTCCGGACTTTGCTTCACTAGTTACCACCTTGGTACAGAACAAAGCCAGTTAACCCTACGATTACCGCATCTCCCGAGAGGCGGTTACAGCATTTCTGCTTCGACAAGGGGAGAGGATCCTGCCATGCTGCATGGACAGTAGAGTGGAACGCAGACTTCTGCACTGTAAGGTTGGGGGACCACCAGTGTTTGGACCTGTTGGAAAGCCTCTTAGCTGGTGTGTGGACCTTGAGTAGAGCCCGCAGCCTACCCAGGACCATGTAGAACCAGGTAGAGAATGCATGGGATATCGGCAAATGGGGATGAAGGTCAAACCTCATAGCCTTCATCTCTTTTTCAAGAGTGTGCGAGTCAGTTTTTGTCCATGTAAGCACCAGACCAGAAAGGCGAGCCAGTGGTTCTGAAAGGATTACCATAATCAGGACATGGTTAGATCCCATCGGGAGGAGGGGCGTGTCCCAGGATCGAAAGTTGGGGGACAGCGGGGAGTTGGCGAATACCAAATCTATCACTAAGGATCACATGTTGAGGTGGAAGGGGAAGTAAGCGAGAGTGCCAGGAGTGTTCAACAGGCAGAACCATTCCTGTGAAGCCCTCATGAAGAAGGGGGTAGAGGCGAAAATATCCAAGATTGAGAACAAAGGGCCTAGATCTGCCAAGGGGTGGTAAATATTTGAATCCCTAACTACTAGCCTGGGCATGGTGGTGTGAGGGAAGGCAACCTCTGGTAAGATGGTTCAGCGGAAGGGGGAGTCATCCCATGTACTGTAGAGGTTTACAACCTGGAATTTAGTGACAATGGAATCAAAAAAGTGAACAGAGGAGTAAAAATCAACTTCTGTCCAGTCACTGGCTTCGGAGAAGACTGGGAGGCTTGAAAATTGTTGTGTAGTGGAAAGAAGTAGGTAGCAGGCCACTCTCAGCTTGGGACCAGCGGGGCAGGGGGGTAAAAGAGCTTTTAAATCAGCCAATGACGGAGGTCTGTTTCTATACAACTGGGGGTCTTGAAGAGCAACAAGGGTAGGAGGGAAATCCAGAGACAAAAAGGAATTAAAAAGGGAAAGAAACATATCGCAGCTTCTCAAGCAGTTGTACTGTAGGATAGAGATTGAGTTATGGGAGTCTGTTTCCAGCGCGGAACTTGCAGGAGAGGTGTGACCAGCCATTACTCGCCTTCCGGCATCTCAGACTGTGGGAAAGGAGTGGGAGATTCGTGCCATGTGGGATTGAGTAGGGCACCTCCTTGGGGTTTTAGGGCTGGGACAGGGAGACGTATCAGGGAGGCATTGCCATACCAAGCACGGGGTGTAGTAGGATCAAAGGAGAGTAGGAGTGATCATATAGTAGTTGAAGGGCCCTCGCTGGAGCTGTTCAACATATCTATATCTTCCTCATCCTGTGGAATTTGGGGCTCACTATAGAGAGTAGTGGGGGCTTCTCGATGAGCATTCTCGAGCGAAAGCTGGGTGGAGGCATTTGCAGACTGCACATATTAGGGGGGAGGTGGAGCAGCAGTCGACCACTACTCTCAGGTTTCCACTCTTGGGGCAGGTGGGGTTCTGGCACCAATGTACCTATTTTCTGTAGGAGAGGGCGCAGATTGGACACACTGGATAGTCAATCTTGCACCTTATTGAGTGGTCACCATATTCCCAGCAGTTACAGTATTGAGTGAGGCGGTTAGCCAAGTATGCTCTCATGATCTTGCATCGAGCGGAGAAAAGGTAAGCATTGCCTAACATGACAGCCTCATTCTCCAGTGCAACTGTGACTATCACAGAGCTTGCCTTTTTCAGTATTCAGGAGTCTCAGTCAGGATTGTGGTAGTGGGCAGAGAGGATCTGGATGTTTTTCACATTTAGGATAGTGTTGCTGAGGGACTGTAAGAGTGCGTCGTCTTTCTCAGGGAGGTAGGCGATTGGGAGGGATTGTACCGCAAACTGAACCTTGTTGGGGGCGGGAAGAAAGGAGAACCATAGTTTGTTGCCCACTGGGAAAGACTAGTTTAACTTAGCTGAGAGCACTTCATAGTAAGAGGTGTAGGCAGTTGCGGGGATGAAGGGAGAGAGGACTAGGAGGGTCACGGCTCCCCTGTCATTGGCCTAAGCAGAGAATGAAAGTGGAAGAAGGCAGCTGGCTTCCCAGTAGACAGAGGCAGCAGAGTCAGAGAAGGAGGCAGCTATAAGCACGGTCTGGGTGTGAGGGAAAAGAAATGACCTGGGAGTATAGAAGCATCTCTCAGCTACAGGGAGGCGCCTCAGACCTTTAGAAAGGGCCGAAGAAGCCAAGCCAGATGCAACCTGTGTAATCGAGGGAGTGTGGTTTGCCTTACTCATTTCACCTTTCCCCATCTGTTCAGAGGAAGCTGCCTGCGCAAAGGTGGTACACCAGACCGAGCCAACGGCTTGGGAACAGGGTAA
This sequence comes from Tuber brumale, assembly GCA_014065205.1. Taxonomy (NCBI): domain Eukaryota; kingdom Fungi; phylum Ascomycota; class Pezizomycetes; order Pezizales; family Tuberaceae; genus Tuber; species Tuber brumale. Next base: position 42,388 of record JACCEG010000167.1, read on the forward strand.
AATTCCGAGAAAAGGGCATACTTTCCGTTCTTGTAGATTTGGGCCTCCCAGGTGCGAGGGAATTTTGCCATATAGGCAGCAGGATTTCTGTGCCATTTTTAGTCTAAAGTGCTATAGTAGGAGACATCTGTGTTGCCACCCTCGTCATACAGGGGGGACAGCTGATCAGCCAGGATTGTAGTGGGGTCAGATGTGGCCTTTTCTTTACCCTTCCTGGAAGTAGCAACCCTACTCATATTGGTATTCAACAGGACAGGTGTGGGCTGTTGGGGTGGGGGCGGTTGGTGGCGTGTTGGTTGGGGAAGTGAGGTGGTCAGTGAAGAAGCAAGATGCTGTATGGCTGACTAGAGAGCAAAAGGCCACGTAGCCATAGTGTCACTTTGGGTAGGGGGTGCCGGAGGGCGGTGAGCCTTGTCCTTACCGGAGTGGAAATCGTCTACCTGACCATAGAGGTGAGCAACTTTCTGTGCCAGTTCGTCGATTGGAGAGGAGAGGGCCCTGGAGGCCAAAAGACAGGTGCTGAGAAGGGGAGGATGATGGCCTCACTAGGGGAGAGGTCGTCAAGCTCACCCAAACTGATGGGAGGGATAATGTGAGAGGACACACCCGCCTCTGACAAGGATCTTGCAAGCAACTTGAGAAGGAGGGGAACGTCTGGACGGATTCTTGATACTGAGGAGTGCTCAGAGGGAGGAAGGAGAACTGAAGCCATGCCTGTTGTGACAAGGCGGCCTCACACTGAAGGTCGTTAGGAAGGAGAAAACGAATAGGCACACTGGACACTCAAGCTGATGGTGTTGAGATCGAGGTAGAAATGTAGGGGGGGGGGAAATAGTGGAAGCTGAGTATAACCTTATCTCATGGGTTTTTTTTTTTTTTTTTTTTTTTTTTTTTTTTTTTTTTTTTTTTTTTTTT
>JACCEG010000167.1:44102-96781 GCA_014065205.1 Tuber brumale
GAGAACGGGCAGCAGAAAGGCAGTACCGGAACTCAAAGGAAGGAATGCCTCGACGCGTAAAAGAGCAGAAGAAGGCAGTGAGGAGGGGAGGGAGATGGCCGTCACTCCTAGGCCGAAGCCATCGTGGGAGGAGAGGGGGGGTGGATGGTTCGTGGGTACCTAGCGTTGAGGGTTGATTTCAATCGCCGGGTGTGTAGAGGAGACGGAGGATGGCCTTATCTCATGGGTCCTAGCGACTACTTATATAGTCGCTCTTTATGCCTGTGTGACTTACTCTCGACTCACGCTCCTTCAATGACTTACATCTATGAGTCATATAAAATCCTTTCCCAATAAGTCATATCACTGAAGTAGTCATATGCGCAAAACTCATGACCTCTAAATGAGGTCATGTGCGAAATATAACATATCATAATAACTAGTAATATGACCAAAGTGGTCACATGCATGAAACCCATGACCTGTAAATGAGGTCATGTGCAAAACATAACATATAATCATAACTAGTCACATGACCCCAGTAGTCATATGCGTGAAACCCATGACCTCTAAATGAGGTCATGTGCAAAATATAACATACCTATGACTTATAACTATAAGTCTTGTGACAACCTTTTTCTCCCTAAGCTACATTCATGACATGTCTTACCTGCAGGCCAGAGTATGGGGCAGGGATGTACTGTTTTGGTATGCAAGACTCCTCAGAGGTGGCTGGATGGATAACCGAAACCCTAAGAGAAAGGATTGGGAAATGCAGGAACCCCATACCTAGGGAGTAAAATGGCTAATAATTGCCAGAAATTCAGCTATGAGCCTGTGTGTAGTGTGTCAGGAGAAGATATCCAGCCTGAAAGCTAGTTATGCGCAGTTGTATCTTAGTGAAATGCCACTTAAGTACATAGTCCCAGATTCTTAGAGCTAAAATATCACTAGTTTGTCGGAGAAGACCTCAATGGTCGAAACTACGCGAGTGTAGTAACAAATATCTTGTTACCTATACCTAATACTAATAATGCATAAATGAAAGAACTAGTGGAAACTAATCTGTGCTAAGTACTTGGAATTAGGTGCTTTAAAACCAAAACAATAGAACTATCTGGAGGGGATCACTTACCTCCAGATACACAATAAGCGATACTAAGTTAAAGTCTTGTTAGATACAGGATCCAACCTGTTCCTTATCAATAAGGACCAAGTTGAAGACCTTCGCATTCCTATAGTTGAATGCAGTAATGCAGTTGATATCTTAGGCTTTGATAGCTCTTCAGCAGCCTGAGGAGGAAAATGTTACACCCAACCTATAAAATTGGAAATAGGAAAAAACCCACAAATTTCTGAAGTGTCCTGTGAAGTGGCTAAAGTAGGTCATTATAGGATGACAATTCTTTGTAGTTGGTGGCATCATGAACACCCAGTGTCACACATAGAAGAAGTAGAAAATTGGACGGTTTCTGCAAAAAGTTGTTAAAACTTTGTGGAAGAAGATAAAGGGATAGCGGATATGTTCAAGTACAATGAATCAGTCGCTTAGGATCTGAATACGTAGTATATCAGGAAAATAAGAACCAGCGAAAATACGATAGAACTCGCAGCATTACTGTGGGAATACTGGCATTATATACATCTATTTGAAGCCTAGAAGGCAGAAAAACCAGCCCCAAGACGAACTTTTGATTACTAGATTAAGTTGATCCAAGGATCTACACCACCTTGGGGGCTGATATATCCACTATCCGAAAAGCAGCTTAAGGTTCTATGGGAATACTTAGAAACTATTATTAAGCAGGGCAAGATTACCCAAAGTCAATCCGCGGCCAGAGCACCCATATTATTTATACCCAAACCTGATGGAAGACTATATCTAGTTGTGGTTTACCACAATCTAAACAAGATTACCATCCGCAACAAATATGCCTTTCCGTTGATGTCCGAACTACGTGACCAAGTACCTGGTGCCAAGATCTTCATCAAGTTGGACCTTACAGACCGCTACTACTTGATTAGGATTAAGGAAGGAAATGAATAGAAAACAGCTTTTCGAAAGAGATATGGGCACTGCGAATATCAGGTTATGCCATTTAGATTGGTAAATGTTCTGGCAACTTTCCAAGATATAATTAACTAAGTACTAAAGGAATACTTGTATGTGGGAGTCATATATTATCTTGATGATATCCTTATATACTCAAAGGATGAAAAAGAACATATTGAAGCTGTCAAAAAGATTTTACAAAGTCTATCAGACTTTCAATTAGCAGTATCACTAAAAAGGTTGACCTTCTATGCCAAAGAAGTGGAATTCCTAGGCTACATAGTTGAGTTCGATAGGGTATCCATAAGTACCCATAAAGTGGAATCCATAATGGTTTGAAAACTACCCAAGTTGGTTAGAAATGTGCAAGTCTTTATTGGATTCACTAACTTCTACTGACAGTTCATTAAAAACTTCGTTGCTATTTGCAAGCCAATAACCGTAACATTACCAGGAAATCCAAAGGATTTCAAATGAGGTATGGAGTGGAATACGGCTTTTGAGGAGCTAAAGTACCAATTCATCACAGCTCCCATACTCCACCACTTTTTCACAGAGAGAGAAACAGTGGTAGAAATGCATACCAATGATTTCGCACTCAGTTACATTCTTCCGCAATACTTGCAGAAAAATAATACATCTAGTAGTGTTCCGTTCACAAAAGTTGAACTCAGTGGAGTGCAATTATGAAATTCATGTTGAAGAACTTCTCACGATCTGAGAGGCATTCCAGGAATGCAGACACTACTTGATTGGAATGGAGAAACCAATTACAGGCTTTACTGACTATCAAAACCTACAATATTTCCCTACCTCAAAAGTCTGCAGTGGCCGTCTGATTCATTGAGCTCAGAAGTTAGGGGAATACAATTTTCGTATTGTATAATGACCAGGCACTAAGGACAGAAAGCCTGACACATTAAGCAGAATGCTAGAGTACGGTCCTCAGGAGGGAGCTACATATCGCACACAGAAAATTCTGAAAATGGAAAGTTTATTGGTATCACTAGTAGCAATTGTAGGCAATAAAGGAGAAGACTAGGATGGGAAAAAAGATTTGCTTTTAGAACCATGAAGAGGTGGAAAGGAACCTGTGATTAGGGTTAAGAGATTGAGCAAAATGGCATACTTGCCAACAAAGATTTCAAGAATGGCAGCAGGATATGAGCTATAGGCCATAGAGAATAAGATTATCCTGAGATATAGGCAAGCAATGATATGGCTAGAGATAGCCATAGGAATACCCGGAAGAACTTATGGAAGATTTGCTCTGCGAAGCAGGCTAGTAGTTAGAACCGGAATGTCTACTGGAGCTGGAGTAATCGATACTGATTACAATGGTGAACTCAAGATCACATTATTCAACTATAAGAATATGGACTGCCAGATAAGACTGGGCGATTGCAGAGCCCAATTGGTGGTAGAAAAAATTAATCCCTCGAACAAGATGAAAGTAGATAACTTGGAACCGACAGAATGCAGGACCGTAGGATTTGGAAGCTCCGATATAGCAAAAAGATCCTTGATCATCAGAGAACAAGAACTTAGTATCAGTTACCTACAGGCATCAGCTAAAGATAAGAAACATTGCTACAATATTTCAGAAGTACGGGAAAAGGTTCTAAAGTCAAATGCCATTATCCTACAAAAAGGTATGAAACAGTTTAATTCTGAATTCTTGAATGAGATACAGGCAGCTATCGAGATAGACCCAGCTTGGGGGCAATGGAGGGAAGAACTCAGTAGGCTATTAGATGAAGGAAAAGATTTCTCTAAGGATTGGACCTTAACCAACGATCTACTATATTACCAGCAAAGACTATTTGTACCAAACAGTCAGGCACTATACACCAAGATCACAGAAGGATGTCACAATGCCAAAATTGCAAGACATTTCAGACAAGAGAAAGCCTTTAAAATCATTATGTGAGACTTCAGCCAAAAAGGACTTGTGGAATAGGTAAATGACTATATAAGATCCTGCGAGGAATACCAATATAACAAATCACCTAGATATGCTAAGTACAGACTATTGCAACTACCGCAAATACCCTACGCAGTATGGGTGACTGTGTTGGTGGACTTTATCACACAACTACCATAGTAGCAAGAATGCACTCAGATAATTGTAGTAGTTGATCGATTCACAAAGATGGCATATTTCATTGGATTACTAACATCAGCTACTTCAACAGATGTCGCAAATGCATTCCTAAAAGATGTCTTGAGACTGTGTCGCCTGCTAACTGAAATTGTCATGAATATGGACTCAATGTTTGAAGGAAAATTCTGGGAATCTCTTTGCAAAGCACTGGAAATCAAGTGAAGACTGTCAACAGCATACCACTTTCAAACTGATGGACAAACAGAATGTACCAATCAAGTACTAGAAGGATATCTAAGAAGTTTTATCAACTATGATGAGGATGATTGGTATCAGCTATTACTATTAGATGATCATGCCTATATCAATTCCACTATCAAAGCTCACAGGATGTCACCATTTTATGTGAACTACAGATTCCATATACAGACAGAGTAGATGAAGGAGCAAGAAGTTCAAAATCCAGAAGCAACACTCTATGCAAACTGGATTAAGGTGATACATGAATAAGTGAGGGGTTCACTCGAAAAGATAGGGGAAAGAATGTCAAAATACTGTGACTGAAAAGCAAGACAATAGCCGCACTTCAAGATCGGGGATAAAGTAATATTAAATTCAAAAAACATTCACACCCAACAAAAATCAATGAAGCTAAGCCCGAAGCTTTACAGTCTCCTTCAAATCTTGGAAAAATATGGATCACAAGTGTTCAAGCTCAACATATCCGATCAATGGAACATACATCCCATATTCTATATTGTATTGCTAGAACCCTATCGCCAATCAGTTCATGAAAATCATCAGTAACCACCTAGAGAACCTGTGGATATTGACTGCAATCTGTAACGGAAAGTTGAAAAAATTGTAAAAAGCAAGATACGTTCTTACAGGAAACGAGTATATGGCTACTATCAAGAAAAGCGGCAACTGTGGTACTTCATCAAATGGCAAGGGTGTTCAGAAAATGAGAACACATAGGAGTCTGCCACCAGTATTGAAAATGCAGAGGAAGTTGTGGAGAATTTTCATAATGATAATCTGGACATACCAGGAAGGGCGGAAGTAAGATAGTAAGGAAAACGTTTTCCTACTATGGCCAAGTAAATGCAGAAGGTTTTTTATGCTGACCACACTGAGTCTTAAAATCTATTAAAAACAATTTATAAAAAAAGTTATAAAGGCATTCGAGGCTAAGCTTGGTAGGAGGGGGCTCATGTTAGGCATATCAAAATCTCAGACAAAGTACACAAACCTCTTAGTAGGATAACTGCGCACAGACCCTCGATTTACCGAAGAGCCAAAACCTCCCCTCCGGCCCCCTTATAGGGCCCACACATCATTAGCAAGATTTCGCAAGTTGCGTCCTATAACTAAAATGTCACACCAACAGAGGCTACTTTATAACACCATATATGTCGCCGCCACCTGTCCGACTGCATGCTGTTCAGAGGTTATATGAGATAGGGCCTTTGGCAATGTCTGGGAAGTGGAACAGAGGAAGTTCATAGAAGGCACATTGAGATGGTAGGCTTCAATGTTAGGCTTCCTAAACTATGGGCCACAAGTGATGTGACGGTTTTGGCAAAATACTCCAAGAGGATGTCCCAGGAGTAGAAGCTATTAAGGACATCCAGAGTCCACCCATACCTTTCTGAGATCAGCTGTAGGTTGGTTGGTTCTAGTAATAGGACCCTTCTACAAAGGCAGCCAGACCAAGGGAAAGCATGCTCAGACAGGAAGACCTAGATAAGTTGAAGACCCTTAAGATGTTGACATGGTGGGCTTGGACTTGTGATTGGATCTAGGTGGTCCGACATAGAACTGATCACTTCATGACTAAAGAGACTACTGGAAGAATAGTCAACAAGACCAAAGTAATATAATAGTCTATACGGAGAACTAAGTTGGAGATCGCTGCTTGGTATAACAAATAGCGCAGGCATCTCAACAGAGGAATACAATTTCGTAACTGTGAAAGGGTAAGAGAAGTTTCCTGGTCAAATAGTACTCATACCTATAAGATTCTGGACATTTGCATATCAAATCCAGTATGGTACTTGAGAGACATAGTAGCTAGAAGTAGTCCGCAAACACTCAGACGTGGGATATAAATATTGAAGTGCTTTCTGAACTTTACAGACATCATCAAGCAACAGAGAAGAGATCTTATCAATATAATATTGTTTTACGCTTTAAATCTTTACCTTATCTATTTTTATCGCAATGAGCCTTCCTCAACAGATTCTCTGAACAAAGAATTTGGCCTACATTCTTCAGTTATACTAGAGTTTGGTGTCCACTGAACTGGGAACCAGGTGAGTAGTTACCACTTATCTCAAAACATATTCTCAGATGTCTATTGTATAGCAACCAGGCAATCGCTAACTTTCATACTGATCTCGCTAAGTATTAGGTAAGTTTCAAACTCTAATGTGATTTGAGAAATGTAGGCCATAATCTTTTTCCTGAGAATTTGTCAAGAAAGGCTCATCTCGATAAATAAGTAAAGTAAAGTTTTAAAGTATAAACTAATATTATATTGGTAAGATCTCTTCTCTATTACTTGATGATATCTGTAAAGCTTGAGAGGCACTTCGATATTTATATTCCACATATGAGTTTTCGTGGACTACTTCTAACTATTATCATCAGCAAAAATAAACTCCTGTCTCACATGCCTTTCTTAGCCACTGATATGCAGAAGCCCAGAATGTGAATCTCAATTCAGAATACCAGCTAGCATAGCAACCATACTCAGGACACAACTATCCAACTACTGGATGAACAGGGTGCAATCCAGCATAGCAACCAAACCTACAGGGGACACTGGATGCAACCAGAGGTAGCAACCAAATGTTACAGATATATTCTGACATCCCACTGATATCTGCCAAGTTACCGGATTCACCGGACATAAGAGTATAACTCACACTACTGACCTAGGTCACAGTGGGCAATTTACGATATCTGTCCATAAAGATTGTTTTCATTATAGTACTAGTATCCTATAAACGCTAATATACAGAAACAGAGAATCTAGATACTAATATAAAGAAACAGTAACTATGAGACTAGTAGAGGACATAACAGCCACTGGCAGTAGCTCTGTAGATATTGGTGATAGGCAGAGTATATTTGCACTATAGGAATGCCAGCATCATGTACGTCCAGGTGCCAAAGTATCAGCGGCTGCGTCAAAAGAGATTTGTCAGAATCTGGCGTCCCAGTCTTGATACAAATTCACTGACTTATAGCTCTATAGATATTAGTGCTATAGGATCGCTTATTGCACTATTAGGGAGTTGGCGTTGGGTAGGTCTAGGTACTAAAGTGTCGCATACTTTAGCCTAAGAACCCTATAGGGATCTGGTATCAAAGACATCATTTAGTCAAAGCCTTGACAGAGAATACTGTTGATAATTGAGTATATTGTCGTGTTCTTTCTGTTATCTTACTCCTGCCGTCATAGCTACAACATTGCACCCTTCTTTGGGATTATACTTTCTCATTACCTATTTTACACCTATACTTCCTGTTTATGTGTCTTTGGGTAACATTGAGGTAGATAGTTGTCATTGAGTCTAAGTTTGGATACGTGTCCTGTTTCTTTCTCTTCATGCCACGTCTCCTAGAGATAACTGCTTTCCCTTTCATGTATTTAATGAGAAGATTCTCCCGCTTTGTCAATAATAAGGAACAGGGCAACTATCGTCTTTAAGGATTGCTTTATCTATCATAACAGATCGCATATTCTCAGACTGCTTTGTCTTAAACTGGATTCCATTCTGGGAGTCTTACAACTCCAGCTGCACTTCCATATCGAACAGGGACATGGGGCAGTGGTGAAGCTATTACTGGGACAGGAAGACATCAACCCCAATACGCTTGACCGATGGAACCGAACAATCTTCTGGGCTGCTAGGAGTGGATATGAAGCGGTAGTGAAGCTGTTACTGGGGTGGAAAGATGTCAGCCCTGACAGGCCAGACTGCAGTGGCCAATCACCAATCTTGTGGGCTGCCAGGAATGGGCATAAGGTAGTGGTGAAGCTGTTACTGGCACGGGAAGACGTCAACTCTGATAGGTTAGACAAGCATGGTAGAACACCAATCTCGTGGGCTGCGGAGTATGGACATGAGGCAGTGGTGAAGCTGTTACGGGCACGGGGGGACGTCAACTCCGATAGCCTATATATCTAGGGCCGTACTGCCTGCTATCCGCTGTATTGAGGAGGAGGGTACAGGGCATCGTAACGAGTATAAATAGCTTTAGAGCCCTACCCGCGCCGCCGCCCAATCCCAAAGGGATACAATATCAGACTTCCATCATTTCTCCCAGCCATCATCTTTCACAGCCTTCCTGCCGGTAGCGCGTTGATCTACACTTCGGTAGCGTTACCCCCTCCATTGGCTCTTGTTCAGTCCCCATAGTGTCCCTGACCCCCTTATAGCTACCGCCACTCGTTCTCCTCTTCCCCTTTCGTCTTGGTAGTCCAGAAACTGCCGTATTGTGGCCGTGCTTTGCTGCGCTGTGTCCTGAGAAAACCCACTTACCCCCCCCCCAATGGACGGTTTTCCGGTACCTATTGCAGCAGCTGATCAGCTACTCTCTCCTTTGATAGCGGCGTTGGCGTGGCGCAGGTGGAGTAGTCGTCCGGAGGTGGTGGGAATTTGCGTGGGTTTGGTGGGAAGTGGAGAATGATTTGAGAGGAGAGCGTGTTCGTTGTTCGATGTTAGGTACAGAAGAAAGGAAAGAACGAAGCTCTGCTAAGTACATGTTCTGGTGGCTAACAACCCATCAGTGCCAGTGCGCGTTACCCAAAGCTACTCTCCCAGGGCATCAGACCTCACTGTGCCCCAACCTAATACTAATATCATACTATCCCACGATGAGATTATTCCATCATCTTTTTCCATGTTCGAAGTCGGTATAATACAAGTGAGAGTGAGTTGTTGTGACCCCGTATTGGGTCACCCGCAAGTTCTTTTGCTTACCCCTCCATAATATCCAACACCATCAAGGTTATGATACACTAGGTTTCGCGTTCTATGTACTTTATCTTTGTCCTCTACACTTTTTTTCTTTCTTTCTCATCTCTTCCGTCAATATTGATGCATGTTGAATACCTGTTAGATACCAAGTTAGGTACGATACCTGTGTACTTATAATCTTACAAACCTATCATCTCTTTTTTGTATGAGTGTCCATGCAAATCCTCGGTACTTAGGTCTAGTTTTGGAATAATTAATGCCAATTGACAAGAGCTGCCCACAAAACAAACAAATTTCGTGATAGAAAGATGAATTTCAACACCACTACGTCTTCAGCTATCCATTGATATATTTTTTGTTTCAATTGATTAAGAGGTGGAAGTGAAAATAACAATTTCCGTAACTACGAATTCCCAAAATTTTGGTTAGTTTTGGCCTATAGAGTTGCTTGCACCCGCAGAGGATGAATTTTGTTCAAAAACCATAAGTATCATACAACCCTATTTGGAGTTCAACTTCCAACATTTCTCCGGGTTGAGCAGGACTCATTGAACTATCTAAAGAAATCGGAAAAGGAAAGCCCTCATTTCAGTAAGCCATCCCCACCAGCGCTTTTAACAGTATCACATGAAATCCTGCTTATTGGGTAAGACAAATTTAAGTAACTCTTGCTGCACCTGCCCCTGCGCCGGCTGGTTGGAAGGTGCTCTTGACATCGACCACAAGTCAGGCATAATTCCCTGAACGGGATCATCAGAAGTCAGGAATATTGTTGCATTCCTATGACACTGTTATACACCTATAAATGTACGATGCATGTCTAAATCCCATCTTACTCTTGGCCAAAATTTCCATCTCTCATCACTGAGACCCCTGGTATGACTGTTCCCCTAAACCCAACTAAAATTGGTTGTCCACAATCAGTGATCAATATCTATAATTTCTGTTTTCTCGAGGATGTATCCCCTCTTATAACAATTATACAACAGCAAGCCTAATGCAAGCTATTGTCCTTAAGCCGAGAGAAAAAATCTAGGTCCACTCACTGGCGGAATGAGTATTAGTTCCCACGGCATTTTTATGTGAAATACTTAGCTGGCGCAGTAGTTAATACGTCAAGAACCAGTCAGTCCCTTTGCAATTAGCAGGAGCCCACGAGTTCAATTCCAGCCCACAGATGAGTTATTACTGAACCATCCACTTGTAAGCGTAGTGGTAGGTGAAGTGTGTGTGCGTGTGCGTGGATGAAGCGGAGGATGATCAATCATTGTATTTCCCGGGCCCGTCCCCGTCTATATAAGGTGAAATACATAACAGCCAACACTTGTCCACTGACTCTCCCATACCCTAACTCCCACATGGATAACCCCAGTACCTACACGTGCTAACACCGTTACTCCATCATATAGGGCAGGAGAATTAACAATGTCTGCCCTATGGGGACTAGGAGATTGAAGACCATTAGTCTCACCCGATAAGGTTGTAGGGCAAATCAGACCTGCTACGAGGTGGTAGAATCCGAGTCTAGGCCAGTACCCCCAGGGGCAAGGCACGCGATCGGCGGGGTAGCAGAAGGGAAAGACAAAAATCGATAGCAATTTTTTTTTCCTTTTCCTCCTCCGATTTGGGATAGCAACTATAATCTCTAGATGATATTCTCCCCCCCGGATTGAAGGCGGGCGCGCTGCCCGGAGATCGGCACCTTTGGCGCTGGGCTCCAACCCCCCCTCGCAAATACAGAATCTCCTGTACGTATACAACAGACGTACGCACTTGAGAACTCGAGGGAGTGGGAAATAATTTAGGCTTTCTGCACCTAATCCCAGATATTTAGCTGAGTAACACCCAGCCCCTAGCGCTCTAGGATACTCTTTGTATGAGAGTATCTCGTTGCTCTAGCACTCTCGCTCTGGTGGAAAGAGTTTTGTTTTCGGAAGCTTTTTTTCCCACAGCCAACGATGAGGACCGCATAGTCAATCGGGCAATGTACAGCCCAATACAGTAACCTAGTGGATATTGCGAAGGTGTCCTGAAAAGGCTGGGCAAAGCAGTCGTATTAATGGGATTACCAGAGTGCCCGGGAAGCTATAAACCGGGGGGCTTGACCATGCTGAAAGTTGGAGGCGATAGCTCTCACAAACTATAAGCAAGAGCAAAGTAATTCAGACATTTGTGCCTCCTTCTCAAATGGATTTTCGAATTGGCTGACCTAGTTGGTTCCCTCGTAGCTTCTATTGAGGAAATCATTCGGCTTGTGTGCTGCTCTCAAAGCACATCGCCCCCAGCGCCACCTTTACCAAGGCGAGCAAATGATCACGGTACAAGTACGGGGGAGAGATGCATCTGGTCTAGATGGGGGTTCGTAATCGGTGTCCTTCAGGCTAGCATAATTGCCCCCTGTTGGATCTCTTGCACCAAACCCACTTTTTCCGGACATAAGTTAAGCCCCTCATTAGTCAACACAATACGATTTCATTCATGGTTCGCTATGGATAAAATATACGTTTCTTAAATTTCCTTAAAATTATGAACCTTTTGCAAGGACTGTGAGGTATTGAGGGCAGGGGGGGCGGTCAAGGTAGAAGGAATCAGGGCAGGAATGTTGTACCGAGTGATAGTACATGATTGCCATGGTGCTCCGGCTGAGTCGAGGATGACAAAACGGATACTATCCCATTATGTTAGCCGCTCTATGCTGCAATAGGCGGTGAGAGTAAGGGAGATTCAGACCCCCATTTTAATTAGCTTTGTCAGTCAAAGTCATACATCCGGGCGGCCCCGCGAAGTGTAGGCCTAAAGTAAACGACAATGGTGCAGATCAGACAAGGTTTAGTCCTTGTTCAAGCCTATTTGACCGCCCACGGCACGGCGTCGTAACTAGTGGTGTGAAGGCAACAATTGGTATTCAAGCACTATACTAATTACATCAACCTGCTGCTATTAATCATTATACCTAAATTTAAGCCAAACCCCGAGCTTGGTGCGTGTTCCTGATGCTGGCCGTTGTGGTCGCTCAGCAAAGATTCGCAATGCAGTATAAAATTGGCTCTTAGGGATCAAGCTTCAACCTTCACGGTTACAACCGGGGGCGCTTCTAGTGACCATGAGCTTTTCAGATCCTGACCACAGCAAAATGTGAGTCGCAGCAAAGAACCAGACTAATGACAGGTTGATGGCTTGGCCTAGAGGGGAGGCCACAGAGGCACACCCCCTAACCCGTACCACCCACTGCACCGGATAGATTCTTTGAACCCTAATAGGAGGTTGGAGTTGCCTCTCCTAGTAAGATCTGTTATATTCTTTTCTTTTTGATTCGTCTCAACTGGGGTGGTGTCTTCCCCACTTAATCCAAAGGGGAGAAACTCTGTACCTCTTAGACTCATTCTCAGTTCTTACCGTAGCGAGGTGTAACTGTATGAGTACTTGTGCATAGTGCGGTGCGGGTGCCAGGAGGGATCTTTTTTTCGCATAGGATCAGGATCATTTTGCTGGTGAACCTGGGGTGGGTGCTCTCTAACATTTACTGGATAAACTTTTGAACGGCGACGGTTCAAACAACAGAAAATACGACTTAGCATGGGAGTNAGAAGATTCTCCCGCTTTGTCAATAATAAGGGAACAGGGCAACTATCGTCTTTAAGGATTGCTTTATCTATCATAACAGATCGCATATTCTCCGACTGCTTTGTCTTAAACTGGATTCCATTCCGGGAGTCTTACAACTCCAGCTGCACTTCCATATCGAACAAATACCACCTTCATAAGAGCCTATATCTCCATGGATATTGGTGTCAAGTAGATGTTCTTCACACCATTGGAATTCTGGCCTTGGGTAGGTCTAGGTGCCAAAGTGCCGGAATTTGTGTCCTAAGGACTCTGTAGGAATCTGGTGTCAAATTCAGCAATACGGCAAAATCTTACCAGAGAATACCACATCTACAACATCATGTAATTCCATGGATATTGCCCTCGAGTAGATGTTACTTATACTATTGGAAAGCTCGCATCGAGTATATTCAGGTGCCAAAGCACCAGATACCGTGCTCTAAGGCGTCAGCAGAAGACTAGTGTCAAAGTCAGCACTAAGTCAAAGCCTTACCAAAGACGTATCAGGCTGTAACTCTATGGGTATTCATGCCATGTGAACATTCTTGGCACCGTTGGAAGGCCGACATCGAGTACATCTAGGCGCCAAAGTATCACATACTGTACCAAAAGGACTCTGCAGGGATCTGGTGTCAAGGTTAGTACTAAGTCAAAGCTTTATGAAAGATATGCCAGGCTGTACCTCTATCAGTATTTGTGTTGAGTGGACGGTCTTAGTACCATTAGGAAGCTGGCATCGAGTATGTCTAGGTGCCAAAGTACCGGATATTGAATCGCAAGGACCCTGTAGAAGTTTGGCATCAAATTCAGCACTAAGTCAAAACCTGACCAAATATGTACTAGGCTATACCTCTGTAGGTTTTCATGCCAAGTGGATGTACTTAGTACCATTGGAATGCCAGTATCGAGTATGTCCAGGTGCCAAAGTATTACATACTGTACAAAAAGGGCTCTGAAGGAATTTGGTGTCAAGTTCAACACTTAGTAAATTGTAGAGGTAAGGAAGAATATTGTGTGGTTATAAGAGCTAAAGAATGTGCCAAGATATGAACCACACCTGGCCTGGGTCAAGTTAGTAGCAGCTGAAGTCAACTATCACTTGCTTTTACAGTGTGAACTTGGAGCATTTTCACTCAACCAATGTTTCAGAACTGAAAATAGATTTCCTGCCATCTCTCTTATTTTTGCTGCTACATAAAAACTAGCTTTCTTGCAGAGTAGCTGGCTCTAGTACTTGCTAAAATTTTCTTCTATTTGTTTCACAAGTATATTTCTTTTAAATAACTTGTATTTCTCCCAGTAGTTATATTTTTGGTTTACCTATAAATCACGAACATTACTACAACTAGAGCATATACAATAGGTATTTGGTTTATATTTTATGATAACGATGGGATAATTGGATATATATTTTCTTATTGTATGTGCAGGATGTTTCAGTTATTTTCATTTATATACTGTCACATTTTTAGAAGGTGCATTGCATGTTGTTTTTCTGCTTAAAATCTCTCACACTATTATCATTTATATATATTTTATTTGGAATTTTCTTGGCAGTTTTTCAAGGTCAAACTTGTTCACACTTATGTTTCTTACAAAGTTTTCCCATTTATTTCTTTTCTTCACTTAAGTATGCACACCTTTATATATAGCTGGTTACCACTCTAAGTGTTAGAAAGAATTAAGGACAACAATTACTACCAATCAGCCTTTCTACTATCATACTCCACACTCAAGAGTGCCCACAGTATATCTTTAATACTGTGCCATATTCTCGTACTCAAGCTATTAAGATTGTGCCACTATATACAAATTCAATAGTACTTACCTGGCCTAGTATAGTATCAGATCTTCATTATTCTAGCCATGCTAGTATGAGCTCCTGGCAACCATAACCAGATCCAGAAATGAGGCTTTCCAAGTCTCCTCCTAGTATGCTTTCCCAATACCTCAGATATCCCCTGTATCATGAATGTGGCTTAGCGAGGAAAAGGTTTTCATATGACTCGTAGTTACGAGTCAAAGGTATGTTATGTTTTGCAAATGACCTCATTTAGAGGTTATGGGTTTCGCACATGTGACCACTTTGGTCATATGACTGGATTATGATGTTATGTTATGTTTCACTTATGACCCCACCTAAAAGTCATGAGTTTTACACATGTTACTACTTTGGTCATATGACTGGATTATGATATCATCTTATGTTTCATACATGACCTCATTTAAATGTCATGGATTTCGCGCATGTGACCACTTTGGTCATATGACTTGTTGAGGAAGGATATTATATGACTCACAGTTGTAAGTCATATGTGGCTCATGACTCATAGAGTGAGTTACACAAGCGTGAATAGTGACTATATAAGGAGTCACTAGGACCCAAGAGATGAGTTAGAAAGGGACCGTCCGCTCGACCCAGACGCTGAAGCGTCTGCGCTTCCGATCCACGGCTTCGCCCCCTAGGGGAACAAAACCTTTATCCTTTATTTTTCTTTACTTGTTTAAGGATGAAATTTTTAGTTATGATTATACGCTTTGTTATTTTATTTCCATAGGGATTTCGTGTCGGCTATCGGACACACTTAGGAGGTTTTTATAGTTTGGTGCGATGATTTCTTTTGTTATTTGCGAGTTTTTGAGATTAAGGTTTTGTTTATGCCATAGCTAGCGCTGCATGCAAGTTCTTGTACCATAAATCAATGAATACATGATGATAAAAAAAAAANAGAGATGAGTTCTTCATGCCTCATTCTAAGTTACTTTCTTACTTATTACTTTATGCTTTTATGAATATAAAACCTTTACACTCTTCACATTTTACCTATACAAGACTAGACCTCTACTACATGTGTAGAATTGAAGAAAGAGTATGCTAGGTGATAAGGACTAGAGACACGAGAGTCTCTCCCACCTTATTGCAGGCATAGGTCTAAGAGCTATCATCAAGGAGAGAGGAGAAAGAGGGAAGTATCATTTACCTGTTGCTGAGAAACTGATACAGGTTAGGGATTGTAATACCCTGTTACTACCAGACACCCCTAACATCTCCAGTTACCACTGGATGTACCTGATGTACTAGTGACATCCATGGTGCCTTCAGATTGACAGGATGTACCGGAGTGGTCCATGGCACCTCTTGATTTATAAGATCTACTAGATGTAATTTATACCTACCAGTTGTCCAGACATTGCACTTTTGTATCTGATGCAGCTATATTTTTTGCTGATAATGCCTCCAAAGTACCACTCTGGTTTTAATATGCAAATATCCAGAATCTTATGAGTGTGAGTACCATTTTACCCTGAAACTTCTCGTACCCTTTCACGGTCACAGAATAGTATCCCTCTCCTGAGATGACTGTGCTATTTGTTATACCACATAGAGGTCCTCAACTTAGTCAACCACATAGACTATTATATTACTTTAGTCTTATTGACTATCATTCCAGTAGTCTCTTTGGTCAAGAAGTGATTAGTATCACGCTAGGCTACCTAGTGCCAATTGCAAGTCCAAGCTCGACATGTCAATATCTTAAGGGTCTTCGACGTATCTAGGTATTCCTGTATGAGCATACTTCTCTTTGATCCGCTTGCCTCCGTAGAGAGGTCCTATTACTAAGACTAACTGACCTACAACTGATCTCAGAAGGGTATAGGTAGATTTGGAATATCCTTAGTAGCTTCTACTAATATGACATCCTCTTGCAGTATTGCGCTGAAAACAGCTCATCACATCTGGCCCATAACTAGGAAGCCTAACTTTAAAATCTACTATTTCAATGTTCCTCTGACGGAATCCTGCTATTCCACTTTTGAGATGTCGCCAAAGGTCCCCTATTATATATCCTGTAAACAGCATATGGTTGGATAGATGGCAGTGATGTATATAGTATTATGATATTGGCTTCATTGATGTGAAACTTTAATTATAGGACGCAACTCTTGAAATCTCGCTAATAACATGCAGGCTCCATCAGGGGGCCAGAAGAGGATGTTAGCTTTACTGGAAAATTGTGGGTCTGTGCACAATTATCCTACCATGAGATCTGTGCACTTTGTCCCAGATTTCCATATACCAAACACTAAGCGAGGTGAGAGAAGAGAATGGGCAGCAGAAAGGCAGTACCAGAACCCAGAAGCAAAAAAGCCACAACATGTGAAGTAAAGCAAGAGAGGATAGTGAGAAGAGAATAAAGATGGTCATTACTTCTAGGCCAAAGCTATAATGGGATAAGAAGGAGAGAGGAATCATAAAAGTTCTGTATTGAGGGTTGATTTCAAGCACGTGAAAAATAGTGGAGATGGAGGATAGCCTATCTCCTTGGCCCGAATAGCATTCTTATATAATTGCTCTTTATGAAGTATGACTCATATCTCATGTCAAATGACCTATATGGCTCACAACTGTGAGTTATGTGAAATCTATCAGATGACTCTTATGAGTTGCTGTACTACATACCTTCAACCAATCAAAACTCAACAAATATATCATATGACCTAAATGATCCTATACATGAAACTCATGACCCTTAAGTAAGGTCATGTGTGAAACATAACATACCTATCACTTATAACTATAAGTTATATGAAATTCTTCCTTGCTAAGTCATACCTGTGACAAAAAGTAGCAGAATATTTTTAATTGTAACTTTGAATGTGAAGAGACTTTGTTACCTGAGAGAGGAATATATATCTGGATCTAATACTGTAATGAAGGAGAGTCATTAGAATGCCTACTTGAGAAAAGAGATTACCATGATAGTATACTTATCTACTAATTGGAACTAAGTAAATTATTTGATATATGAATTCAATCCAGTCATGCTTAAATATACTGTAAAAATAGTTTGATATTGGATCTGGCCCTACAAATCTAGTAGGATAATTAGTATATTTGTATTTAGGTAATATGATTATAGTTAAGTTTATATCATATGGAGATTGATGATGACTTACTAGAGCAGTGTTCAATACTACAAGACTAATAAAACCTTTGACAAATTTCCAAGCTAAGTGGAGAAGACACTTTTCAGATCAAACAGTATTTGCACTCACTAGAAGGTAATAGGTTAGTTAGTTAGTTAGAAGTTAGTAATAGGCTGCAAATACTCAAACACTGTATATAAATACTAAAGTGCCTTCCCTTCTTTGAAAGACATCAAGCAATGGATAAGAGATCTTATCAATATAACAAGTTCTACTCAAAAAATCAAATCTACTCTTAAGTAACAATAGCAAGTTACATTACTTCAAATCACCATCTACTGTAAAGACCCTTGGCCTTAACTATTCTCATCCTCTCTAGAATATGTTACTGCCTAACATTATTCTAATAAATAATTTAAAAGTGACTTTTATTATTTTATGTACGTGTTTTTTAATATATTAGAAAAGGTTCAATAGTTGGACAGTAGCTATGATCTGTTGCTGTGCAAGGGTTCGAGGGCTTTCCGGACACGGTTGCACAATACCTTAGACTGCGATAACTAAGTTAAGATTCAACTGGGGGGCAGCGGGTGTGCATCTGGACAGGTGTGAATTTAGGTGTTCCACAATTGTACCTTTTACTTGAGAAAATTGCCATAGATATTTCAAGCCTACTCCCGGTGCAAGGAATTATAAGGAAAACGTGTCCTCTATGGTTTCCGGGTTCTTCAAGAAGTAGGATACCGGTCGCTGGCAGTGCTTGAGGGTACTGTACGCATGTGATTCATGGTATATAATGCAAGGCTCTAATCAGGGTAATCTATTCGTCAACCTCCTTCTCTAACTGAAAACTTCCTCCTCACTCTTATTATGAATCATAAAGCCCAATTCAACCAAGAATACCATTCACCTCTAACTCTCGTCGCTGCGGAGCCAATTTCTCCAGTCAATGGTCTTGGGCACCAACAATTAGAGGGTACTGTTGCACCCTTCGGTAAACTCGCCACCGATCCACTCCTCATGTTAAGATGCTTTGATAATTCATATCAAAGTGTAGATTAATAATATTGGGCTGTTAGTCCCGCTCGCCGCAGCAATCTACCGCCCCCAGAGGATGGGCAAGATACTCGAGTAGTTTACATGGTTAGCCCTGAGGAGGTATCCGGGGCTCCTTCAGAAACTAATTAAACTTTGAGTGGTGGGGAACAAATCCCAGGAACCCAGGGCTTTGAGAGCTTCTCTCGGATGGGCATGACTTCAAGTCAACTGAGGCGGGATCAGGAGAAAAGTATGCAACTACACCCGCAATCACTTATTTGATGAAGCTCTATGCACTTTTGGAATCCTACAAACGAGTCCATTGGACTATTCATAGTTAACCTATGGGGAACTCGAGCAAGCTTTCCCATCGAACCGCAGAATTCACACGAATTAAATGCAATTAGGACGTCCCCACGCTACAGTATGCCGATGTGCTGTCCAGGTGATCCATTTTGACCACATCATTCCATGGAGCCTCTTCTATTCCATCGATTTTTTTTCCTTCGCAATCCTTGAGAATACCTCCTATGACCTTCATACAGTATAACCTGCTCAAGATCGCGCCGGCGACTCTTAGATTTCCTGTTTCGGATACCTGAAATCAGCCGTTCTTCACTTTTTTTTTCTCCTATTCCCTCGGTGGAGGTTTTGTACTCACGGCTATTGTGTTACCTGGTTGCCCGCCGGCAACATCTGGCCTTCTCGGGTATGTCAAACCCTCACAGGCTTAAGCAAATTGGCCACTATGCATACATCGCTGCTCCCGCACTAACTTAGTGTGGAGAACCCGTAGGCTCAGAATAAAGGGTTTTCGCCTGCACCCTACTCCACAATTCTTCAACCTGAACTGTTGGCAAGGTCTCCGTCAGGCTTTTTGCAAATGAATCACTAGGACTGGTCCCAGTTGCTAAACGGTCCGAATCACCATTTATTCTCGGGCGGTTTGCCCAAACCTGGCCCCACCGGGGTGTGGGTACTGAGTTACGAGTAAATGAGAAGGCTACTGCGACATCGCTACTCTATATTTTGGTGAGAACTGGTCTAAACCCCAACGTTTCAGCGCTGTTATATTGGCTTGACTATGCTCGGATATCGGGTCGCCAGCCAACCCCATACCCCTAGCACAGTCCTCCATCAACTCCATAATCTACATCGTCATTTTGCAAATGCATTGCTAGTGTACCAACGCATTGAGAAGATATATATTAATTGTTTTCCGCAGAGAAAGTTACGCACGACGCGTGAAGCTGCGCTGGCCACTGTCCAAGCAAGCATCTACCTTGCTTGAATCATGCGTAATGTCAATCAGAGGTACCCGAAGGTTTAATTTCCGGTTTTTTGTCGGTCTGAGTTTGTACGGGTATTATCCATCTACGCACCAGGCTTCTTGAAACCAAGAAAATCTGAATACAGTGCCCAAGTACTCGCTAAAGCAAGCACCCACACGACAAACGCCGGATAGCTTGAAACATACAACTTCTCATGCAGAAAAGTGATCTGGTGCCCCATCTTATGATACACTTACTCCCAAGCTAAGCGGCAGATAGGGAAAATTTATTACATCCCGCACTCAAGCAGCTGGATTGGAGCTGCAATTCTTTGGGTGAGATCATAACGCGCCTGGAACATGCAACCCCAGCCCGGTCACCCGAGTACATTTTATATCCTGAGCAAGTCGTCAGTCAGCACCATAATACCAACGCTGCAGCTACTGTTTCTACTGCAGCCACAGTAGTAGTTGCTTCTTTGACTCGCCACCCTTATAACTTCGCGACCGGGTTAGAAGTTCGCAGTGTTACGTGTTTAACCCTTCACCCGGCGCCTTGTTATTCCCAAGGTGCGCGAAGCTAACAGTTCTCTGGCCTAACTGTCGGTAGCACGTTGGTAGCGGTTGCCGTGCGATATCTGCAAAAATAAATGCTAATAACTATCGCTTCCTTTGACTAAAACAAGAATAAACAGTTACTGCCTCGTCGCCGCACCGTATCTTGAGGATGAACATCTGCAAAAGAGGGCGAGACAACCCTAATGTCCCTTTGACCCACATTATGCCACCTGTACCGACATGACAAGAGACGGAGATACCTGCACGTTCTTCTAATTCAATGGTTCCGAGAAAATGGGTCTCAATGATCCCCCATCTCCAGCATCACATACTTCAGGCCAACAATACTAGGTTCAGGTACGGCACAAAATCAAGAAACCAATAACGTGTTTCTTCCCATCTTCTCCCCTCCTGTTTTTGACGCTAACTCCAAGAGAGAAAATAAATCATTCTTCTCGTACTGTTCCTATCCTCGACCAAGGTGCAGCCCTGTTTCCACCGCTCTAAAGAAGCTATCATCGGGACTGGCTTATGGTAGCACTATTCTGCGACATACAGGCTGCCTCAAAGCGTGCGCCCTGCGTTTTACGGATGCAAACCAAGTTCAACCCTCTGGGATCGAAAAGGCTCTGCACCTAGAAATTTGCGCTAGCTCCCCCGTGGCATGAATTACTCGAGTACATTATCATCTGTGCAGTAAGCACTAACTTGCAGACCGTCTCAATCCTGGACCGATGGTGCAAATCGATTGTTCAGTGATCTGGCAATCGGAACTATATCAGGCCACTACCGCTATTATTCTATCACGTACGTCACTCACCCCAGCACTATGCGCCCCCCAATACCAATCCCTGGAGGCCAGTATCATGAATTAAACCACCACCAGGTGGGATGCCCATCGCCCGCCCAGGCCCACCTTACTCGCAGCCCGCTGAACCTGAGAACTTTCGATGAGCCAACACCTGTTATGAGCTTGAAATCGTAATGCACTTGCCAAAATAGCCAGACCCGTTAGGGTTCTCGTATCTCAGTACCTGCCAGTCGGTGAGCTGTCGATGTACGCCAAACAATCATAGAGGTACGTGACCATTGTGCTAAATCCCTTCCCCTATCGCATAA
This sequence comes from Tuber brumale, assembly GCA_014065205.1. NCBI lineage: Eukaryota > Fungi > Ascomycota > Pezizomycetes > Pezizales > Tuberaceae > Tuber > Tuber brumale. Next base: position 65,750 of record JACCEG010000167.1, read on the forward strand.
AGATGTCTTCAGTAAAGGGGGTGCTTCCTGAGCCCAGGTTTCCAGGGAACGGGTGAGCTCAAGGTGAAAACTCTTCTGTCGAGAAGGGCGCCTATTGGTTAGCCTCAATGCTGCCTCTCAAGTCCACCACACACACCGCTACTCCATAGAGATGAGTTTCTGAAGGTGTGCGCGCGCCCATCCTTCCAGCTAATATTCAGCCCCCCGAGCGCATCCCTTTAACTTACCAGTGTACCTATGAAAGCAGCTATTTCAAGCGCAGCCATCATAAACCATCACTTGGGCTTTTCCCCCTCTCTGGTTGGCTGTGTAAACAAAACCTATTGAATATCTATTTAGAGCCTAGTGTAGTGCTCTCTCTGATAGCGCTATTCCATCGGTTGGGACCAAGGCGCAATATTATAAATATAAAATCTTCGGAATTTACAAATCTGCCAAACACCCCTGCGATCCAAGTTGTCGACACGGCACAGACCCTACGCCTGACAGCCGGCTGATAGTTTGAGACTTCGAGCTCACCACATCACCGAGAAAAACGTTGAGAAATTACGAAAGACCGCCAGCCTACCTATTTGGCACCTTTAGGAAATCAAACAGACCTTTCTAGGTCATACAAAGAGATCGTCGCCACCAGGAGAGATGACTCCCGGGCTACCCTCGATTGAAATATCCCACGAGGCCGCCGTTGCCTCAAACTCACAATTTGGAAAAATGTATCCCCTCACGCGGGACCCAGGTGATTCGCAACGAGAATTCAAATCATTCCTGGTTGGTCGGACAGACTAACAGGTGAAGCCCAGGAGCTCAACATGCAGTAACTAGTGATAACCAACTGGCCAGGCCACCACTAGGACATCATATCCAGCATCGTCTCCCTCCCAGCCCCAGTTTTTACCTCAACCAACAGAATGTGACTGTCATAATGGACGATTTTCCCTAGATACCATCCACAAAGTTTTCAAATCAAGGAGAACTAAAGATCGGATCCATGTCCGTCTAGCCACACGGCCTGTTCTATCACAACGCCGATTATGCCTTGATTTGACCCCGGAGGGGTATCCTAACCGCATCTAACGAAATGTTTACCGACATGATATCCTCGATCTTCCTCCTTTCCTTCCCCCGGACTCTTCTCCACCCCGGAACTCCGTAGCCGTCATGATTGCTGCTTCGAAGACCTTGGTCGGAGTCTTCGTCTCATGTCGAATGCCACAAGTCGGGACCGGCCGATTTCCTAAATCAAATGTTATGGATCGATCAACTATATTCTGGGATGAAATAGGACCACTGGCCGTGTGTTTGGCTAATAGCGACCGATATGGGACTTTGTGGTTCTGTCGGGTAGCCATTGTTTGAAAAGTTGTTCCAGGCTAATAGGCTTATCTCGCAATGCACATATATACGAGGGATTTCCTAAATAAGAATCGGTGAAGCAACACGGATTGACCATAATCCTCTCTTAACCTTCCTTGGCCTTTATAGCAATGCTGTGAATACAGCTCTAAGGGGTTTGGTATATTTTGCTGGGAGTAGTCAAGTTCCACACTCTGCTGACAATGGATGCGGAACTTGAGCTGCCAACGACGGATGAATTCTGCCACTGATTTAAACTAACCCCGGGAGATAAGAGTGCGCGAAGAATGGTGACACAAGTGAACAATGTGACAAACGATGCCAAAATAGCCCAAGATATTTGTGCAGAGCCCGAACGGGCACCTTCTCACCCAGCCCCCTAGGCCCCATCCACCCCTGGACATATCCCTCAGAAACACCAACATTTACAAAGTGTGCACCCTGTGAGAGTCTCCATTACCGTCAGGAAAACTGTAAGTTGCCCCTATGGGAGCTGTTTAGGAGGAGCGAACTCCAAGTCTTAAACCAGGGAAAACACAACAAACCTGTCCCACCATCCAATTTTGCTAGGGCTAACTCTAACCCCCTCTCTAGGTGTTCCTATTGAGCTAGTCCTTTTTATTCAGGGCTAGCCGTTGGCGTGCTTTGCAATTACTCTCTTCTAGCGACCCGAACGACCCAACGGGCCTACACAATGAGAAGATTCAGCGCGAAGATGGGATTAGTCCCCCTTTCACAACACCGCAGCAGTCTCCACCATCGCACCCACCCTTCGCCCTTCTCGCAGCTACCTTTCGTGCCCAGGTAGCTATCGTCCTCAGCGCAGTAAAATATTGGCCTATTTTCCAATGACTCAAGGCAAACACCTACCTTCAGAACCATTACCCACCAGACTTATCATACTTTCAATGACCCCAGCCCTTCCCACAAGCTACCAGTTTTTTTGGAGGCTATTGGGGGCGTCCTCTACTAGGCTCTTGACATGTTTGATCTACGTGCCCAATGACGAAGACAGCTCCCTGGGGGGTCGGCGTCCCATGTCCAAGCGATACCCCGAGCCTGCAAAATCAGGCTACTAGAACCACCTCCGTAGGGGGCCCTCTAACCTGCGATACGCCCAGGCAGCGAAAACATGAATACCACAACACGAGTGAGGAATCATAGGTCACTTATGTCATCTCCTATTAGTTATCTCGTGCAATCTCCCACCCTCCGTTCTGTCATTCTACATACCACCGAATCCCAGATTCCCTATATAAAACTAAAAAAAGAATCACCCGTGAAGAAGAAGGGGGCATGCTCGAGCTCTCTCTCTCTTTGCCACGCTCTACCCTCCCCGAACAATTCAAAAAGCACGTACAATTAACCAAGTAAAGAAAAGAAACCACCGGAATCGGGGGGGGGCAATACCACTGGCATTGATGGATGACTCAGAACAAGACCCTTTCTATCAGAGCCGTTCAGGACCAAGTGCCCTCACACATGACCTATCCCAATAATCGGTTTATCGTAACCATAACCCACCCGGTTTCTGTCGATTGAATGAAGTTATATAACAGCCCGGGCGAGGAGGCGGAGGAGGAGGAGGGTGATAGTGGTCCTTCCCAAAGTTCTCGTACTAATTCGCGTCATCTCCTATAAGTTTGTTTGTCATCATTACCTGTAGTAGGCTTAGGTCTCCCCGCCATCTGAGCGTGCGAGTACAGTACCATAATAATTTGAGGATTATATCCTTAACCTTTTTTTTAATGATAACATAGCAACACAAAATAATACAAAGATAATAAAAAAGATAATGATAATCAACCAAGCTACTTTTTCTACCCCACACAAACACCGTATAGTAGTGACCACTAATATGCTCCATTCCGGGAATCTCGTTCACCCCAACATCCCACCGAAATCAACACATCCCACACCCATTCCAGATCCCTTGCCGAAGCCCCCCCCCCAATGCTCTTCCTCCAATGTAATTGCTTCTCCACCCGGTCCCGGGAGCCTCGTCCACTCCCCACTCCCCACATACCCTTCCTTCCTTCCTGCATTTCGTAACCCCATCCCCTTTTTATTTCCTCCCCCCTCCCCAATCCAGACAACATTGACATAATCCCGAGTGACATCCTATGAACCCACCAAACACACACGCGCACACCACCCACCCACCCTTTGAACCACCACCCCGGGAAATCGCGGTACGGCATGATTCCATCATACTCAGTGTGGTACGATTGGTGATTGACAGCAAAGCGCATAACTCGTGCAATGGACGTCTTGGGAAATGATCGCGTGCTGGTGGTGGTGGTTGATGCGTCACGGGTCGTCACTCACTCACTCACCGAAGTTGTCGGAACTTCCTTCCATAATTATGTCGTAATTGCTATCTCATGTCCTGGATGGTGAGGTGATATGGACGTCATTGTGGGAGAATAGTGACTGCTTTCCTCTTGTATAAGTACCGGGTACGCTCCCAGCTAGTTTAGAAGAAGAACGAAGAAGTGAGATGCTACAACAGAAGTTGATGGTTGGTTGGCTAGATTAGGGATGAGCATAATGTAAGATATTAGAGTCGCAACGGGGGGTATGTCACTTCGGCAGGTATGTCGGGAGCCTAGGTATGCCGGGAGTGTATGCTGGGTACTGATCCAAACATCATAGTAAGTTAATTCATAAAACACCAAATCTGTATAGCTAAGACTAAATGTGCATGAAAGGAGCTCCTAATCTGTACAATTCAAATCTCCTAAGCAGTTCAAACCCTTTGAAAAAAATTCAAGCAATGCCGATTTCTTCATCTTTATCAATATCCTCTTTGTCCCCCTATCATCCGCTTCTCAGTCGTGATCGAATTTTGCACTCTCCTCATGGCATGCAAAGAAGAAGAGAATTGAAGAAGAAAAATTAGCCAAACACATCTATATTCCAGATCTAAGTGCTGCTAATATAGCCAGACTCTATGATGTGAATGAGCAGACACTTCAACACTATATCAAAAAGCCCAATACACAAACCCAGTCTCAGCAACATAAAGCAATGCAGAAACTGAGTGAGGGTGCAGAGACTACACTTGTGGCCTGATTATGTTTCCTCGAGGAATGGAATATTCCTGCTGACCAAATACAGACAGTCATCCTTGCCGAGGCAATGCTCAAATCAGCTAAAGCTGAAGATTCAAATTCGTCTACAGAGCCTTTCATTTTACTTGGAAAGGATTGATTTTACTGCTTTTGGTCACGACATACCAATGAAATAAAATTTGTCTTCACTCAAAATAAAGACAAATTATAATGTAATACAGAGGATTGGAATTTAATAGATGACTTTTATTGGAAGGTATGACTATAAAACAAATTTGACAAAGATTTAAATAAAATAATATTACTAACTAAGAAATCATAACTATAGTATCGTCAAGCAAGAGAAAAGTATAATTTCATTGGAGATGATAAGTTACAGCATATCTGGAACTTGGAAGAGAAACCATTTCGGATGGGTATTGGAGCAAGAAAGAAGCAGATAGTTTCTGCCACTTCCCACACCCAGCATATAAAGAGCAAACAAATTGCAAATCATGTACAGTATTGGAAACCTGTTCAGCTATGGGTACATTTCTTGTACCAGCAGTAATTTGGAAAAGTGTGGCAGGACATTTGTATGAATAGTATCTGGACAAAACAGCTGAGAACTACTGGTATAGGTATTCACAAAAGGGTTATAATAATCACGAAATTATGATCAAGTACTTAACAAAGGTTTTTGAGCCATCAACAAAGCCATGGTATGTTATTTCTATTATTCTAAAATATTACTATAGACACTATTTACTAATAGAAATAATATAAGTGACCCAGATCAATAGTGTATGCTGATTTATGATGGCTTTGAAGCACATCTTGGTCATGAAGTGATTGAGTTTTTACTTTTATATCATATAATTGCTTTCTGCCTACCAGCACACAGCTTCCACCAAATCTAGCCACTAGATGTTGGCATTTTTTCCTCTCTCAGTTCTGCCTACAAGAATGAAGTATCAAGGCGAAAGCAGGAGGTAAAAAAGAAAACCTTTCCCTATCTATTAAGTCTGGCAAGACAAAAAGGATGTACACCTAAGAATGCACAGGCAGGATTCAGAAAATGTAGTCTTGTAACATATAATCCCTCCCAAGTACTTGAGCTTTGTCGTCCATTACATGAGCCAATACCCACACCTGCTGCTACAGGGTTGAATTATTATTATCCTTTCAAAGACTCTCAAATACCTCACCAACCTGAGCAGGATTTACTTCAATTTTCCTGCTCACTTCCTACCACTCCACACCATCAGGAATCACTCTACAGAGAGGGTATCGATCTTACAACAGCAAGCCCACGCTCTCACAAACTAAGGACTATCCTAACAGCATTCCGAACTGCGCTTGAAATACAGACAGGTACTACGAGAATGGCTGAGGAGGGAGAACGTCACCTACAAGAGTTAATTCTTGTTGAGAGGAAACAGACTGTCACCAATCGCCACAGAGTTCCTCAGTCAGATGGAACTCTGAAAAAAAGTAGAAACTCTGATACCATTGGGGCTCAGGTTCTGGAGCGAGGAAATATCCTTGTAAAACGAAAGAAACAGTGAGATCAAGAGGAAGAGGAGAAAAGAGTAAAAAAATGGCATGCTTGAGTGCAGCAACCTGCTCCTACACTCAACAATTCTGAGCAAATTGAATATGCACATGGGGATTTCTGAAACTGGATTTAAAGTCTTCTTTTTTTTTTCTTTTCTTTTTTTCTTTTTTGGCTTTCTTGGGCATTTTTATAATAATTATTATTTTTGTATTAAAAACTTCATATCTGATCACCTCAAGTAAATGCTCAGAGTGATTAGGGATATTTTCCTCAAAATCCAATCCAGAAGAATTGATAGGTATTCTGTGTGCCCAATGCCCCGACATACCTGCCGAAGCGACATACCCCCCGTTGCGACTCTGGAGAATATGCGCAATGAGACCTAGGTGGCGGGAAAATAGGTTATTAATATTTGAGTTAACCTAAAAGTCTTGGACACCGAGGTCTCAAGCGGGACCTGACCTGGGAGAAGTGGAAAATGTCAGTTTTTGGGACCTGGAGGATTTGCTCGATGGATAAGCTCATGTCAACCACAAATACAAAAAACCCAAGCCTAAAGGTTCCAAAATAGATTCTCCCACTCTTCGTCTTCCAGTAAATATCACTGGCAGTACATTCAAACTTACTCTTTTGATGCTCACTATCGTTGAATATTGCCTTGAGTAACCGGAGTCCACAGCTTCGGGGAAGAGCAGGGTCATTGAACCTTTCACTCGTATAAAAAACTCCATGGCTAGCATAGCAGCCGTGGGCTGTTTTTCGGGGGTTGCTTCGTGGCCTTTTTTTTTTTACGTTTTTTCTTCAATACATTATATGCTATTAGATATTCCATGTGGTATTCCATCTCATACTGGTCCTACTGTCACCCGGCTGCCAAGCTACCTTCACCTGGTGCGCAAACCCATGATCGCACCTAGGTCTATTTCCCGTTAACTCCCACCTAGGTGCTTGTGCGCAAACTCTCTATTTGCACGGGAAAGTGGGTCAGACGTAGTTAATATTAGGTTATTTATTTATCCTGGTCCTATGTACAGTACCAACCCGGCCCCAACTAGCAAAACACTAACTCACAACGTCAAAAAGTCTCGTACAAGTGAACCACATTGTGAACTTTGCTCCTCGCTGCAGAAATTTCGACGAAAGGAAACCTCCAAATTCAGCTCAAACAAGGGCAAACTTAACATAATGTGCTATCAGGAACACCCCCTCTATTATTGGATTTCATCTTCAGAGTTGTTTGGGCGCCAATTGAGAATTTTGGATTTCTACTTTTTTGGCGCATTCTAACCGATTTACTTCCCTACCTGGTCCGCTCCTGGGTCCAGCTCGTTACGAGATGACTATTCAAGGTTACACTAGATTGGAAAAACGGGGCAGGAGTGTTTGACATCCTTCTCAAAACATTAACTAGCCAAAATAAGAGGAAGCGCGAGCCTTGTATTATAATGTCAATTATGCAATCCAATACTCCCCCTTTTTGTCTGCCCTAAGCAGACTAACCCTACAACTTGCTCCTACCAATGTACTCCACAGCAGATAATTACCGGACTTTGAGCCCAACATGAAGGAGCGTCAGTGCATATCACACTACACGCACTCAATCATGCGTAATAAACTGGCCAAGCGGCTAACGATCAATGAAATGCACATCCATGCCCTGCGATAATCGCCGCTACCGTCCCTAGTCCCTATGCGTGCGTACACGCAAACAGTGGAGTCATAACAACAACCCCCAGAGTAATGAAGGCGGGGGAAGGGAGAATGAATGAAAAAAATAAAAATAATAAGAATATAACTAATGAAACTTTGTAGTTTCCAGGGCTTTTTGATGCGTAATATACTTACTTGTACTGCAAGTGGTAAGGTAAATGTTGAAAGGAAGGTGTAGAAACAAAAAATTGGTATAAAAAAACGCTGCAATAATTATTGTGCCCCCCTCTTCTTCCTCACATGGTAGACCCGGCGAGTCGAGGAGGGGAGAAGAGAAGAGAAAAAGTGTTATTGAACAAAAGTTACACCCAACAGAGCATATCCAAAGTACATTGTAAGCAAAGGTAAAAGGGGTAAGCGTATAAAAAAGAAAGACGCGAAGTGAAGTGCAGTGCAGTGAGGACAAAAGAAAAAGCGTCGAGGGGCTATAAAGGCCGGAAAAAGTCTATAAATCCCTCCTACCACGCCCACGACCCAGTTTGACAAAGACAAAAGGAAGGGCAGTCAGAAAGAAAGAAAAACGGACATAAAACACGAAAGCGTATTCCAACAGCGCGACTGTGTGATCCGAGCTTTAGTTCCATCTCGAGAAAACTTGCAATGATTGTCAAGTCCTTTCCCTAGGTAACAAATGAGCAGGCTCGACACAGAATGCCCTCCTAATACTACCCCTGCAAAAAACAAAACAAAACAAAACAAGCAGACAAGACGGGTAAACATAACAAATGTCCATCCGTTTGTATTTGGGAAGAAACAGAAAGAGAAATCGTTTAGTTGTCGGCATTCGATTAGACTCGCCACCACTGTTCTGCCAGCGCTGCCATCCAATCGTCGGACTTCACAGGATTTCCTCTTCCATCTCCATCCCCCCCCCCAATACTCCTCCGAATTCGACTTTGCCCCCGAATCCTGTCATCGGAGTAGTCTGCATGCCAAATCCGAGCCCTCTAGCAGGGCTCTTAACATCAACATCTCCGCTTCCACGCCTCTTCTTCAACGGAGTTTCGGGCTCATGGCCGTTGGCGTGGACAGACTCAGACTTCTTGATTGCATCCTTGCCGGGGGTCGCAAAGGTTTTGGCTTTGTTATTTACCGAAAAATCCGGGGGTGGCGTTGCCGCCTTATCCTTAGACCCGGAATCCCGAAGCGAGGAGGTGGAATGCGAACGTTTCAACTATGCCCATAAGAATATATCCCAAGATTTCGAACTTTAAAAAACACAAGCATACCTTAATCCTGTCCACCCCACCTATGAGCTCTTCCTCAAGGCGCACATCCTCCTCACTTCTCAACATCTCACGCAGGCTGTCTCTCTCATCTCTAGCCAATTCATCCCCCACAAGGCTCTCAACATCGTCATCCCTTCCATCCAAGCCAGGAATCTTTTTGACCTTCTTGCGTCTCAGGTCATTTCCATTAGTGATCCCATTGTTGCCGTCGCGGAAATCGTTAAAGCGCTCGGAAGCTCCGTTCTTCTCAGAACCCTTGGCGATAAGAGACTCAAGAGCAGAAGCCATTGCTGCGAAATCCTGCTTCTTGGATTTGTTAGGGGGAGCTGCCGAGAGAGAATCAGCGCGGGTAGGTGCGGGTGGTTTGATCAGTCCCATCTTCTTCAACTGGCCTGCGATATGCAAAGATTGAATTAGCGACTTGTCCAAACAAAGTGGAAATGGGACATTACGCTCTCCACGATAGAAGAAAACGAAACTGGCATAAACTACACCCTCGGGATCAAGGTGGCTAACACTCTGGGTCGAGACCGTCTCCCTATCGAGGGGCTTCGGATCCGACAACCTATGACCATAAAGTTTGCGCATAAGCTCTCCATGTAATTAATTCAATGGTTCAAGAGACGCCATAACCCCCTCGCCGACCCGATTACTATTCCCTCTACTAAAGTAGGTGGAATTCATAGAACGTACCCAGCAGTGTGGCTCACATCCACCCCGCCTCCAAATTCGTCATCCTCATCACCACGAGAATCCTTAAACATACCACCCCAAACACCCCTGCGAACCGGACCCTCACAGCGAACCCTGAACAAGTCTACCCGAATTTGGCCAACGGATTCCTTCTTCCCAACATCAGCATCTTCCTCATCATCATCATCAGTCTTGGCCTTCATTTTGGCCGGCATGCTGTGACGCCTATTCACTCCCTTCCGAGTTCCGTTCTTTGCATTGCTCTCCCTCTCAGATTTGGAGAGATCGAGGCCGCTCAGAAAGCTCTCGAGGCCGACTTCCTTGAAAACAAACTCCCTTTCTGCAAGTTCCCCTTCTTTCACCTCAACCCATCTACTGCTAATCCAAGTCTCGACACCGCGGCGAAGAAGCGTAGCGGTCTCCTCCTTTTGGCGGCCATCAAAGTAAACATAGGCAGCAAGACTCTCCCGCTCATCACCTTCGTTCTTCGGCTGATATGAATCTAAAATGGTGATAGAGATAGCAAAGGGTGAGTTGGTTGTAGATGGAATGTAGCTGGTGATTTTGTCTGTGTTACGCAAGCGGTGATTCCCATATTCCGGCAACGGGGCATGAGCAGTATTGGCCCACGAGAAGCTTTCGGTTGAAACAGGGGGTTCCTGAGGTGTATGTATGTTCAAGGTGACATGCTTGAAGGTAGGCATTCTGAAGGTGGCGCGGGTGGCGGAGGAGGAATGTTGTTATCTAATTGTAGGGGAACTCAGTGATCAGCTAAGATATCTACCGGGAGATGTACTGTACAGATGCAGGGAACAGGAAAAGCCAACACCGGCGACCACGAACATGTTGTCCAAAGCCCTATCGGGTAAAGGGTATAAAAGGGAGCGGGTCCGTATATTGAGCCAAGCAATGGAATTGAAGGAATTATAGGTAAAAATGGGTGCTTGGGGCCGACTTGAGCAACGGACGTGTGGGCATAGGTGTGAAGAGAGGGGAGGACGGTTGGGGCTGGAAAGGAGGAGAAATGTAGAAGGCGAGGAACAGAATTGAGGATGAACTGAAACGAAAAAAGAAAAACCCCACCTTGAAGGAGAGGGAAAAAGTAAAAGTAAAAGGATGACACCACGATCGTGGGAGGGCGCGCGGGGAATGCGTGTTGGGGATACAAGAGTCCTACCGTAGAAAAATTGGAGTCCTTAGTGATATCTCAGCCTTACGAGGTTAACAAGAGCTCAAGAGTAATTCACACCTCTGCCCAGATAGTCCTCTGATCTTCTCTTGTCGAATGGTCAAAGGCAAACAAAGTAACCACCTCTTCTGCCGCTCTCGGTTGGACCTTGGACTCGTTACCTCGCAGGTTGTCGAATCTCACGGATGACGGGTAGACGAGCTTGTTTTCCCTTCCGCTGTCAGTTCTGCTGCTGCTGATTCCGGAACCGCCGGCAGACGGATGGGAGGGCAGTATTGTAGTAGTTGTAGAAGAGTTCCTTCGAAGAAGCGTTGTTGATAGCAGAAAAGGGAAGACAGGCGGTGATGGTAAAGTGTGGGGTGGACGGAAGAGAAACAATAACCGAGAAAAGTTGTGTCACGGGGTTGTAACAAGGAGACGTATTCCGGACAAACAACGCAGCAAGAGGGTATTAGGACAGATCGAGTCGAAAAATAGAGCGGGCAAGAGGAGTGGGAGAAGATGGAGAGAGGGGAGAGCAGAGAAGTAAACTTCTACAGTCAATTCTGCAATTACTGTCTGGGGTGAATGGGAAGTTATGGTTCAGTTGTGACAGTGGGGAAAAAGCAGAGAAAGTGGGTGTCCCCGGTCTCTGCGTCTCGTGAAGAAATGCTCAGGTTCACTTCTATCATACTTTATTACTATGGCAACAGACCTACAATATCATTATCCCGTCTCTCTATCCTCCCGAGTTCCTTTCCCACAGGAGGTCAAAACCTACCTCAATTCTCCCCCATTCCACCCTTATCCTAGCATTAACATATTGTCTCGTTGTCCTGTTCTGTTAAGTTAGTCAAATTTTCTCCAGCGGAGAAGAAAACACAACCAAAAATCCATGAACATGCTTTGGCTATGCATCTCTGCCAACGCTCTATTGACTTCCAAAAGTAGCTAGATTAGGCTCTGACAAGAGTGCCAGAAAATCGAAGGTTTATACTACACCTAACCCTTGGAAAGTGGCCCCCTGCCGGTACATCCCCACACCAAGCTTCAACTCACCGCACGAAATAGAGCTCGGTTTCGTCTTTCTTTCTACCTCAATTCAATAAAAAGGGAAAGACTCACTCTCCGCAAGATCCTTCTTATAAAAAGAAAGATAGTGTGTGAAGGAGGGAGAAGGAACGAAGGTGAGATAGAAGAGAGTAGAAAAAATAACACAATAACATCATAAATTACCCTCCCACCGCTCATTCTTCTCCCTGCCCCCCAAGAAAGGAACTACCATACAGTATATGAACCCCTCCATCTTTCCCATCTCCAGATCTTCTGTAAATCATCCCGAGCCCTTAATATGCAATGGCGCCCTTTTTCCACCCCCCCCCCGAAGTTGACAGAACAAGAACGTTTACTCACCCCCAACCGGTGCTGTACCTGCTTCATTCTCTCCCTTTTTTTCCTTTCTTTCGAATGCCAGCTCCCCGCCGCACTGCACCATCTGGTCTGCAGTCGCCCACACATGTCGGCATCTCATTGGTTGGTCATTCGATGGGAAAGGGGGAAAAAAATGAAAAGAAAAAAAACACCCCCCCCCCGAACCACATCTACTGTACCCAACCCATGTTCCCAAGGATTATGAGAACGGAGGGACTTTCTTGCTGTGTTATGTATCAGAAGTCGTCTGTGAGATTTTTTGCCCTTTCCGATTCTTACCCTTGATGGGGTATTTAACCCTTTAGCTATTATACTATGATATCCTATCCTTCTCTATTTGAGGATGGAATGTAACGTAGGGTATGTATTATGTATGGGCATGGTGGTTTGGGGTGAAGGTACTGCTTATGGGCATGTCGAGAGGGACATGGTAGTGTTGGAAGGGAAATACCGGTACTTGAGTGAATGAAATGCGAGCTGCTTACACCAAGTACCGTATTCTGTCTCGAGTACAGGATTGTATTCTGTACTGTACTGTACAGTGCCGAAGATGGATTGACATGATTAATTGATGCATTCTATCGGGATGCATTTCGAACACCTTCACCAATCTACTCTAATTCTGCGAGCTCCCCACCCCACAAAGGTCTCCAGATTCCACTCATTCCCAGCGATTCGAATCACAAATATACAGTGATACTGGCACAAATCTCAACACAATTCCGAGAGAAAAGAAAAAACCCTAATCGGATTCCCAGAGGCACCCAGAATAACTATCCGTCCAAACTCCAATTCTCCCGAGAGTTCATTTTGCCATCAGTACCGGTACCGGCATCAACTCCTACCACACTTAGACTATCACTCGGCTTATCCGATGTCATCTAGAACCCACCACCACGGCACGGGCGTGCTATCCCACCCTACACCAGCTCGGTTGCGTAGTAAGCAAAGGCGTTTTAAAGCTTCATTTTTTCAATTGCCCTGCGAAGTCACTGCCCGGCATAAACCCAGAGGATCTACATCTATACTACACCAATCAACCTTCTCCCGCCCACGTCCTTCCTTCCAAACCAGCCAACCAACCAAACCGCCGAGCTAGTGCAAGTTTATACTCACCGTAATTCCCCCCAGCTGCGAAAGGAAAGAGAAACCAGGAGAAGATATCTGACCATTGTGCTTGAGCAGGAAAACAATTAATGTGAAGAAAGACAACAGGGAAACGAGAAAAAGAAAAAGAAAAACATTCAACACCAAACTCAAGAAACATAGAATTGGAATGAGAAACAAGTTAGTAGCAAAAAATATTAACGAAAAATCACAAAAAGAAACCCAACCCCTATGGTATGAACAGTATAAAACACAAAAGCGATCTGGCTAAAAACTACAAGGTTACGGAAAAGAAGGATTAGGAAGAACAGAAGAACCTCTTCCAAGGCCAGTCCCAGCCAGGCCTGCAAGTCTCTATTGCCATTTCTGCCTCCTTTTTTTACTGTAAGACCAGAAGGAATGTCACGAAACATAACTATTGCCTTTGATGAGAGAATCGCCCGAGTGTCGAAGCAGTCTGTCCCAATAGCTGATGACATCCCCGTTGATACCCCCTCCGAATGTTGTAATCGTAATCCATGAAATCTCCACAAGCAGGCCAGTATCTCTGATGAAATAATAAATCCCCAAGCCCCTTGATGCTACGAGTAAAAATTACATTTGCTAACGCCATGAATCCCCCCCTCCTCCGCAATCATTACACTGGTGCTCCAATATGCCTTCTCGAAGGATCATGATGTCCACCGACAAGAGCACTCTCCAGGCGCGGGATCTCGCTTCCATGGCGGCGGTCCCCGCTCCCTCAGAATGACTAACCCTTCGCCATTTGGATCTATAACCTCTTTCAACCCGCCAAAACGAGTGACAACCATCCGAGTACACTTCACATCGCCAGGTTTACCATCGCCGCGCGGGTCAGCGTCAGTAAGGTCCATTCCTATCACCCGCCGTAACCGCTTGGGTGACGGCCTGGTTTCTTGGATGGTTATCTTGAGGGGATAGGGTGATGGTGATTCTCCACGTTTAATCTTTCCGGCTATGGGAATGTCAGAAAACTTGTAAGCACCATCCGTACTGTCAACGGAGTCGTTCAGCCCCGTTGGTGTTGGAATGGCGAGAGCAGTGGCCGGCGGCTCAAATTGACCACTATTGCCCGTATTGAAGGAGTTTTGAGGTGAAGGCCCACCAGGCGGCCCCGGTGGGACTCCAGATGGTGACCCAGAAAGGGGCCCGCCACGATCGTCAGAAAACCCACCACCACTGCCCCGTCCATACCCTAAGCCACCATCTCCATCCCTATTACTAGGAGGCCCACGATCCCCACCAGATCCTGTTGGACGGCGGGCCAAACTGGGCTGATTGATGCTGATCTCCACATCTAGTAGTGTCTTCTCCCATACACATTTCCAGACAATCTCGCTTTCACCCAATGCTGTCCCATTGGCAAATTTCGGAGGGCCCCCGGTGCTCTTATGCACTGCCAGCGTTTGATCTATAGTATTCTGTTTCAAGACAACAGTTTTGTTGTAGAGAATCCCGAACTTGTAGTTCGCAAACTTCCCCACTGGTGTGCTGTTGTTTGAGCGCAGCTTCAGTGGTTTATTGATGGTGGTCGAAGTATTATAGTATGCCAAGGGGATGTGCCAGAAAAGGGGATTCTGAGCACCATCCCTCCAACCAGGCTTGGCAGAATACTCTTCCTGGCTGTTATCATCCTTAACTACCATATCCCAACCATCACCAAACTTTATCATCCCTTCCAAACTTGAAAGCATATACCCCCCCCAAGAACCCTCGTCGTATTCTGCGCCCATCAGGAACTCGGGATGGCTAGGAAAAGTACTCATATTAATCCTAGATGGATTTGGCGGGAAATGGTCAAACTTCCATACAAGTGGCTTATCTGGGGAGTTCTGGCACGACCAAAGTAAACCAGAGCCCATGTCAAAATACCCTGGTGAAGAACGGTCTTGCCGTTCAAGGGCGCAATCGGAAGATATTTCCGAAAGCACCAACGGTTTAAGCACCGCCATACCGGTTTCGATATCAGGGAAGATGTTATAGGGGTCAGAAATAGGCGGACCGGTCTCCTCAGAGGATGGCGGCATCTCGGCAACTGTGGTGGGAAATGATATTGACGTCACGGGGCTGTAATTGATGTCAATGCCAATACCTGGTTAACCCTGCACAATCCCTTCCCTTCATGGAGTAAACAGGAGCATCAGAGGCATTTCTAGGGGGGGGGGGCCTACACGCTTGTGGATGATGACTTCCTTAATCCCACTCCCAGGCCAACTCCCAACCCAACAGCCAATAGCACCATCAACCCTATTCCAAACCCCAAAATGATAACCCTAGCCTTGATTCCTAACCACCGCTTCTCTTTCCATTCCTTTGCAGCCCCGCTTCCATCGTCCAGATTATCAGGTCCCCCACCATTCACCCCCACTGCTTGTCCCCCAACTGGCGCTAATATCACCATTCTACTTTCACTACGATCATCTGCGTCCTCCCCTATCGAAAACCCAGAATCCGGATTCGATTGAACATCTGCGGCAATTCCTCTTTCTTCTGGTTTTGGCGGCGGTTGGTCCGGATACATGCTATATGGCGGTGGTTCCGTCGAAGCGATTGAGGGTGGCTGCCTGTGATGATGGGGGGCAAACCCATCTCCCACAGGAATCTCAAATCCATCCCCGAAAGGATCATGCTCACCGATATCAGAATTGCTATGCACCGACAAAGGATATATTGATTGTTGGTGGCCACCATAATCGAATCGAGGCCTCACTGGGGCTATCGATGGAAGTGGTGAAGGAGGCGAAGAGAATTGTGAAAGCTGCGACGGTATTGAATAAAGAGTTGATGAATTGGTTGTGTTGGTTGTGTTGGTTGCAACAGTGTTAGACCTATGCAATCCAGATCCAGTCGGATGACCAGAAGAGTTGGATATTATAGAGGGCGCTAATGATGAGGATACCCTATGTTGAGGAAAGTAACCGCCGTTCGCTACGCGAATAGGAGACGAGGACCGCCGTGAAGTAAAGGAGGAGTCACGTCTTAGTGAGTATACAGAAGGAGCTAAAGTAGATTCCCCTGAATCTCCTCGATCAAGATCTGTAGGAGAAGGACTACGTGAATGCACAGGGGTAGCAAACACATTTGAAGGTCTTGGAGAGTCAGGTGGAGTTGAAAAGACATTTTCCTGTACCGGCTGGATATTGTCAGCAGCGAACCTCACCGAGTCTTCCGACCGTGAATATCGATAATCTTCATCGTAGTCAATATCGCTAGGGGCAAACGAGGGCAGTCGGCGAGTATCGCGGAGGGGTAATCGGTTCTCCATCACGGGCCGCCCGGGATAGGGAGAAGGACCCAGAGAGAACAAGTCTCTCAGATGGATCAGGAAATAGTTCGCTTCGACACGACGAGCGGGGGGGCGGAAGAGCCAAAGCAAAAGAGACAAGAGAGACCTTCGGCAAGAGAATGTGTATCGATAGCTGAAAAGAAGGTATTCGGTGAGAGTGAGTGAAGCGGTGAATAGCAGAGCTGAAGGTTGCGCGATGGTCAAGGAACGGATGGGATACACGAGAGGAATGGACGATGGAGGTCGTTCGTGGTTGTCTCAGAGCTGATTGGGGGCAGCAACACACTCCGTCGCTCGCGCATGAGCAAGCAACTAAATTTACAGTGCAGCAGGAGGCAGTGAGTGAAATATGGGCGGCAGGGGGGAGACCAGGATTGAAGCAGAGACAAAACTGCCTACAATAATAAAAGTCATCAAAAGCCCCCGATGCTGGCACCGCGAACTTGGACCATCCAAAAAAAGGAAAATGCACTAGCTATGAGAAAATGATGACAAGTGCAAACGGGCGTGGGCTGGTGCTTCAGTTCTCTTCGCTCGATTCTTTTCCTCTGACTCTCTCCTGTCCCACTCTGTGCACAGCCCCAGTCACTAAACAAGCCTAGGCGCTAGTTTATCCGAGGTTCCTTGTCCGCAACCCAACGGGGTCCCGCACATTCCGTCACTCGATTTTAGAATTTTACCCATATAATCAAACTAACTTAAACACATAGGGTGACTTCACGAAATACTTATGCACTTAGCGCAATTTGAAGCTGCCACGCTTTAAAATCCTTAAACCGGTGTCACTTTTTGGCCACACAAACCACATGCAGTGAGTGATCGCACAGTGAGGTGGTGCAAGATGCTTAGGGTTAGGAATACAAAAAAAACCGTGCCCAAACAGCAGAGTGCTGACGCCCGATTCTTGTTTGGACAATACTTGTACTGCCCAGAGGTTCCCAGAGATGGTACTCGGATACCAGGGATAGTCCGCGAACCATAAGGTCAACAAAGCTATGGATATATTGGGAACAGTGCACATACTAAGAGGGTGGATCGAAAACTAGAATAATTCTGCGAACACTTTCTGCTTTTCTATTAGTTGGACCATTGCTATATGGGTTTCTATTGGTTGTTACATATATATAGGCGTTAAAGTCAGTAGTTAGTCAAAATCTCACAAGCAAATAGCACTTTCATAACAGCCTGTAACTTGATGGATATTGGCACCAAGTAGATGTTCTTTAGCTTGTTAGAATGCTGGCATCAGGTACATCTAGATACCAAAGTGTCAGATACTGCATCCAAAGGGCTGTGAGGGAATCTGGCATCAAAGTCAGTACTTAGTAAAATTCTCACCTGCAAATAGCACTTTCATAACAGCCTATAACTCTGTGGATATTGGCATCAAGTAGACATTTTTTAGCTTATTGGAATGCTAGCATAGACTGCATCTAGGTGGTAAAGGATTGTGTGCTGTGACGAAAGAGCTCTGAGGTAATCTGATGTCACAGTCAGTATGTAGTCAAAGTCTTACCAGCAAATAGCACTTTCATAATAGCCTGTAACTCTGTGGATACTGGCATCAAGTAGATGTTCTTTAACTTGTTGGAATACTGGTGTCGAGTACATCTAGGTACCAAAGTGTCGCATGCTGTTACGGTATTCAAAGGGCTCTGAGGAAATCCCATGTTGAAGTTAGTACTTAGTCAAAGTTTCAGCAGCAAATAGCACTTCTACAACAACATGTAACTCAAGGAGAATTGGTATCAAGTAGATGTTTCCTAGCTTATTGGAATGCTGGCATCGAGTACATCTAGGTACCTAAGTGTCGCATACTGTATTTCAAGAGCTCTGAGAGGATTGGATATTAAAGTCAGTACTTAGACTATTGCAATGGTAAGAGAAAGTTTTGTGTAGTTGCAATATGAACTACACCCAGCCCTGAGACAGGTTACTACTAGCAGAACTCAACTATTACTTGCTTTTACAGTCAGAACTTGAAGCCTCTTTACTCAACAATCCTTCTGGAATCTAAAATAGATTTCCTACTACATCTCTTTTTCTTACTCCCAAATACAGGTTGGCTTTCTAGCAGAGAGGCTGATTCTAGTACTTACCAGGCTAGCCCTATATTGGATCTTTGTTTTTTCTCTTGCTGGGCTAGTATGAGGACTTAGACTACTAGTAAATTGTGTAAAACTTTAACCTTAAAGTGACAGTGACCAGAGCTAAAAATAGAACTAAAGTTTGTCAAGTCCTTGCTTAGAATGTATTTCTGAAGCACCAGATATCTCCAGTTACCACCAGATGCCCAAGACATATCCTGCTACCCCCAGATACCCTAGACATTTCTTATTACCTCTAGATGCCTATGACATTTCTTGTTTAAGTTACCATAAGATGTGGGTGATTTTCCAAGTACTTATTAGACATACCTGAAGTACTAGAATACCTATAGCACCTCCAGATTCACAGGACACATGGGACGCAATTGACATCCACACAGTATCCTAACACAGTACTGCTGCCTGTGATGTAATTTTTTTTTTTACTGTTATACGTAGATCTCTGTAGCTATTGTTAGGCATATGGAAATCCGAGACATGTGCACAGACCCACGGTAGGGTAACTGCGCACAGACCCTCAATTTACCGGAGCCAACACCCCCCTCGGGCCCCCTTATGGGGCCCGCACGTCACTAGCAAGATTTCGAGAGTTGCGTCCCATAACTAAAATGTCACATCAATGAAGCCCACTTCATAACACCATATACATCGCCGCCATCCATCCGACCGCATGCTGTTCACATGATATATGAGAGGGGACCTTTGGCGACATCTGGGAAGTGGAAGGGAAGATATCCGTCGCAGGCGCATTGAGATAGTAGGCTTCAAAGTTGGGCTTCCTAAACTACGGGCCGAAGGTGACGGGACGTTTTCGGAGAAATACTCTAGGAGGATATCCCAGTAGTGAAAGCTACTAGGGGTATACCGAATCCACCTATACCCTTCTGAGATCAGCCGTAGGTTGGTTGGTCCTAGTAATAGGACCCCTCTACGGAGGCTGGCGGACCAAGGGGAAGCATGCTCAGAATGGAAGACCTAGATAAGTTGGAGACCCTTAAGACGCTGACACGTCGGGCTTGGACTTGCGATTGGCACTAGGTGGCCCGGCATGAACCTGATCACTTCATGACCAAAGAGACGACTGGACGATAGTCAATAAGACTAAAGTCATATAAAAGTCTATGCGGACATCTAAGTTGGAGATGGCTTTCTGGTATAACAAATAGCGCAGTCATCTCGACGGAGGAATACCATTCCGAGTCCGCAAAAGGGTGTGATAAGTTTCAGGGTCAAACGGTCTTTGCACTTATAAGATTCTGGACGTCTGCACATTAAAACCAGAGAGGTACTCCAGAGGAATAGTAGTTAGAAGTAGTCCGCGAACACTCAGACGCGGGATATAAATATCGAAGTGCCTCCCGAGCTTTACAGACATCATGAAGCAACGGAGAAGAGATCTTATCAATATAAAATTGTTTACNATAAATATCGAAGTGCCTCCCGAGCTTTACAGACATCATGAAGCAACGGAGAAGAGATCTTATCAATATAAAATTGTTTACCTCATAAATGTTTACCTTACTTTATTTTATCGAGAGGAGCCTTCCTCGACAGATTCTCCGAACAAAGATTTTGGCCTATGTCCCACGGTTATATACTTGAGTTTGGCGTCCGCCTAACAGTATATTGATAGTTCTCCTGTTATCAAGGCTCACTATATGAACTACGAGTTCACTTCAAACTCCACCCTCACCTCAGACTTCGATTACATTTTCGAAGCACCTCACTATCCTATCCATATTCAAACATTCGAAGAAGTCTTCGATAGTGAGCTATTCGAAATCGAAGAAGAATATACGCAAGAACCCTCATGGTTCACAATACCTTGCGGGATCCCAACGAGGGATCAATTCAATAGCATATATCGTACTTGGCACGGTTCGGATTTTGAGTGGAATTCGACCGAGTCCGAAAGTTTCGTCGACTGGAGCACCCAGTGCTCCTTAAAGACAGAAGAAAAGAAAAAGGAAAGCCCAGGCACAATCATCCGAGGGCCAGTCATCCCCTCGGCTTGGGCCTGATAAAATCCTTATATGTAAAATAAGTACATCCTGAACCTCGAAAAAAGGAGATTCAAGTTTTGAGTCCAGAGTCGGACCAACCGAATCCTTTTATACCTACACCTCTAGAGTATCTCAAGCGTTGGATACCTTACATACGATTCCTTAAACCTTTTAGAGGATATCAAGAACTCTGGTACGAAGTTCCAGTAATCACTCATCCAGGGCTATTAGAACAATTAGCATACCTGGAAAGTATGACAATGGCTGAGATACTGCAGGACCCGAGGAAGAGCATAATGGCGGGAGAACCAATGGATACCCGCCCAGATACGACGGAAAAAACCGATGATTCGGCTATATGGAGTCCCTCTCCATCAACACCTCATGAACCCGCATTTCACAGATGAAATATACCTTCTCACCGATCCTCAAGTGCCGCAAGCACTCATAGGATATCACGGGTCCCCATGCCCAAACCCGGAGGTGACCATGTTACGAATTTGGCTAAATTGGCTGCCCCCCTTGAGATAACCTTAGGTCGAATAAGGCAGGACATAGATACCTCGCTCGACTAAGCCAACATCGCCTTTAAACATTTGAAGGGAGCCACACAAGATAATACCTTAAAATTAATTAAGGTTCAACAGAAAAATCGCCAATAGGCAAGATGTCCACGATAACGATATTGCAATCTTGTTGATGCAGCTGGCAGGCGTTGAAAGCGAAGTCAAGGGAATAGAAGAAGAAATGTTGCGAGAAGTCGCAAAGAAAATTGACGCGTAAAAAAGGCGTTAACAGGAACATGAAGAGGTAACCACGCGGTTACATGGAACCCTCGGGCAAGAAAGCCAAGCAGCATTAGCCCGAGATCAGACTTTGGAACAAATGGTCCTCAGTCTATGGGCGGAATTCACCAAATTCGGCGCTCCATGCACTACGCGTGAAAGGGAGGTCAACCGTACCCTAGGACAGATACGTCTAGATCAGACTACCCACCAGGTGGAAATCCGCCAATCTCCGGACCAACAGAAGCGGCAAAATGATAAGACTAACAATACTCTGGAAGCATTGGCACAGTCGATAAACAGAATGTTGGCTACCGCACCAAGTCCCGAAGGTGCAGGACCCGTACCCTTACCCGCAGTCCAAGAAACGGATGACAAGGAGTACTATGCTCCACCTACACGCAGAGAAAAGGGAAAAGGCAGAGAAGTCACTGATGCATCCCCCTCAGGTGCCCGAGGAGGAAACCCAGGGGATCCTAGTGACGATGATGATGATGATGATGAAAGAGGAAGATGGAGAGGAAGTTCTAGCCAACGCAGGAAAGGACAAACACAAGAACAGTCTGGCATGGCAGAAACACTTGCCAATGCGATGGCGCTAAACATCAAGTGACCATCAGAGCCACCCCCATTCTTTGAGGATAAACTCGCACAAGATATATACGTGTGGATCCTACAATGCAGCGACTATTTTGAGCTGAACTCGCGAATCTGGGACGATACCAGGGAACGTGTCATCTATGCGCTCAGATGTACAAAAGGAGAGATAGTCCTTCCTTATACCATATGGTACCGGAAGGCTATGGACGGGCTTCAAGGGGAAACCCAGCAACCGGAACTAGCGACATGGACCCGCTTTGAACATGATATGATCAAACGATGCGCCCCAGTGGAAGCCAAAAGAATGGCCCTTCGAGCAATGAAACTAGTCACGTACGACGGCAGCATTGAACGCTATCTGACAGTCATACACAACCATAACATTCGTGCACACATGACCAGGGAGTCCTGGAGACAGGAAGTCGAGGACAAACTTCTTGAACAAATTGTCCGCAGGTTGTCGGCCTTGCAATATACAACGGATCAAGAATGGGAAGAGGCACTAAGGCTATGCGGACGGTCAGAAGAAGGACTGTTAGCCAGAAAGAAAATTGGGCGAGACCAACCGTCGAGGCCCAAGATAGTCCAAGAAGTCAAAAGAGAAGACCGACGGGACACTAAACCAAAGCGACAAAGGGATACTAAACCTTATGTCAAGGGAGGTGGAGCTCAACTATGAAAAAGGAAAAGGGAAGATGAACCGGAGAAGCCCAGGAAAAGGTTAGGAGGTACAACAAAGAGCACCCACACAAACTTCGCCCAGGCCCATACCGGTATCCCGCAGAGTGTGATAGACACTCGAAGGAAAGAAGGAGATGGCACACGTTGTGGGAAGAAAAACCACACCTATCAGACGTGTTAGGGAGACACCCATATATCGGCGGCAATGGTCAGCTCAAGACCAATAAGAATGGGAATTTGACGAGCAAGATCGGCTATTGTAAAGCCTAAATTAGCCCGCAAAGTCGCAACTGTTCAGCACCCAGCCTGAGTAAATAAAATTTGGGAACTGGCAGATGACGAAGAACGGACCTAGGTCAGTTCATTGGCACCAACAGCAATGGCGATTGAGTATTCAGGGTCCGAAGGGAACTGGAATCGAAATGGAAACCCCCTTTGGCTGGGGTGTAATGGGTACCGACCACGACGGGGATCGGGTAGTCTGTGTTCAACTACGGGAGTTGAAACTCAAAAATAATCAAAGCGGCGCGAAGCAAGTCGCTCCTTTCAGGATCAACGCAAGTAGGCTCTAAGTGAAAGGACCCCACGAGGGACTTATGAGCTCGAACATAAGAATCAATATATGGAGAGTCTTGATCGAAAGAGAGGATAGTCAACGTGCCCACATGGCCTGGGAGCCAACAGTACGAAGTTCCGGGAGTCACCTGGTGGTTGCCTGCTACCCGTGTGCAAGCAAGTTACTGTACCGAAGAAGTCAGGACATAGCAATGGAAGATCTACCTGATAACAATACACGACAGGAGGACAACCGAGGTGGGCCGTTCCACCTACCACATGAGTCTGAGTCGTATTATACGTATGTACTATCTTGCCTTCTGGCCAGAGTCAGAGATAGGGATGTACCGCTTTGGTGCGCAAGGCCCCTCTGAGGGAGCTGGACGGAAAACCGAAATCCTAAGGGAAAGGACTCGGTGAAAGCGGGAACCCCACACTAGGGGAGTAAAATGGTTGATAACCGCCCGAAAATCTGCTATGAGCCTAGGTCTGGTGTGTCGGGAGAAGGCATCCAGCCTGAAAACTGGTCGTGTGCAATAGCGTATCGGTGAAACGCGGCTTTGGTATGTAGACCCAGATTGTTAGAGCTAAAGAGTTACTCGTTTGTCTGAGGAGACCTCAATGGTCGAAACTACGCGGGCGTAGTAAGAAACATCTTGTTACCCATACCGCTCACCAACGATGCCTAAGCGAAAGAACCAAGAAAGTCTTATCCGCGCTAAGCGCAGGGAACTAAACGCTCCAAAACCAAAATGATACAACTGTCCGGAGGGGATCGCTTACCTCCATATACACGATAAGCGATACAAAGTTAAAGTCTTATTAGACTCAGGATCCAACGTGTTCCTTATCAACAAGGACCTAGTTGAAGACCTTCGCGTTCCCTCTGTAGAACACGACAATGCAGTTGATATCTTAGGCTTTGACCGATCCCCAGCCGCCTCTGGAGGGAAGTGTTACACTGTCCCAATAAAATTGGAAATAGGAAAAAACCGACACATTTCTGAAGTGTCGTGTGAAGTGGCTAAAGCAGGTCACTATGGAATGATAATTCCTTTTGGTTGCTGGCATCGTGAACACCCAGTGTCTCACATAGAAGATGCAGAAAATTGGACCTTCTCGGCAAAATGTTGCGAAAACTGTGTGGAAGAAGATGAAGGAATAGCGGATATGTTCTAATATGATGAATCCGTCGCTTGGGATCGTAATGCCTGCCGCATCGGAAGAATCGGAGCCGTCGAGAATAGGGTGGAACTCGAAGCATTACTGAAAGAATACTGGAATTACAAACATTTGTTTGAAGCCCAGACGGCAGAAAAATTAGCTCCAAGACGAACATTTGATCACGAAATCAAACTGATTCCAGGTTCAACTCCCCCCTGGGGGCCGATATACCCACTGTCCGAAAAACAGCTTAAGGCTTTACGAGAATACTTGAAAACGAGGATCAAACAAGGAAAGATCAGATGGAGCCAATCGCCAGCAGGCGCACCTATATTATTCGTACCTAAACCAGATGGTAGACTATGTCTAGTTGTGGATTATCGGAATCTAAATAAGATTACTATGCTCAACAAACATCCCCTTCCACTAATGTCCGAACTCAGAGATAGAGTAGCTAGCGCAAAGATCTTCACCAAGTTGGCCCTTAAGGACGGTTACCACCAGATTAGGATAAAAGAAGGAGATGAATGGAAGACAGCGTTCCGTACGAGATACGAACACTACGAATATAAGGTTATGCCTTTTGGATTGATCAAAGCTACGGCAACCTTCCAAGATATGATGAACCAAGTTCTACAGGAATACTTGGACATCGGAGTCGTGTGTTACCTTGATGATATTCTCATCTACTCCAAGGATGAAAAGGAACACATTGAAGCTGTTAAGAAAGTTTTACAAAGTCTATCAGACTTTCAGTTAGCGGTATCGCTAAAGAAATCAACTTTCCATGCCACGGAGGTGGAATTCCTCGGCTATATGGTGGCGGTCGATGGGGTGTCTATGAGCACCCGAAAGGTGGAATCCATAAGCGTCTGGAAAGCGCCTAAGTCGTTTAGAGAAGTACAAGTCTTTATGGGGTTTGCTAACTTCTACCGACGATTTATAAAAAACTTCTCCGCTATTTGCAAGCCAAAAACCGAGACACTACAAGGAAATCCTAAGAATTTTAAATGGGGGATGGAACAAAACACTGCTTTTGAAGAGCTAAAGCACCGATTCACCACAGCCCCCATACTCCACCACTTTTTCCCAGAAAGAGAAACGGTGGTAGAAACAGATGCTAGCGATTTTGCACTCAGCTGCGTCGTTTCTCAATACTTTGAGAAAAGATTACATCCAGTAGCTTTCCATTCCAGAAAATTAAACTCGGCGGAGCGCAATTATGAGATTCATGATAAGGAACTTCTTGCAATCCTACAAGCTTTTAAAGAATGGAGACACTACTTCATCGGAACAGAGAAACCGATCACAGTCTTTACCGACCATCAGAACCTACAATACTTTCTCACCTCAAAAGTCGGGAGTGGCCGTCAAATTCGATGGGCTCAGAAGTTGGTAGAATACAATTTTCGCATTGTATACCGACCAGGGACAAANGCTCAGAAGTTGGTAGAATACAATTTTCGCATTGTATACCGACCAGGGACAAATGGCGGAAAGCCTGACGCACTAAGCAGACGGCCGGAGTAGCGTCCTGAGCAAGGAGCTACGCATTGCGAACAGAAAATTTTGAAGGAAGCAAATTTCTTAGTGTCGCTAGTAGCGAGGGTAGGCGATGAAGGAGAAGACTGGGATGGAGATAAAGATTTGGATTTGGAACCCCGAAGAGGTAGAAAGGAACCCGTTATTAGGGTGAAGAGATTGAGCAAGAAGGCATACCTGCCAACAAAGGGCTCAAGAATGGCGGCAGGACGTGACCTGTACGCTATAGAGGATGACATTATCCCGAAATATGGACAGGCATTAATAAGGACGGGTATAGTGGTGGGGCCACCCGAAGGAACTTATGGAAGAGTTGCCCCAAGAAGTAGATTAGCGGTCCGAAGCGGAATCTCTACCGGTGCAGGAGTAATTGATGCTGATTACACCGGCGAACTCAAAGTCGTACTTTTCAACCATAAAGATGTGGACTGCCAAATTAGAATGGGCGATCACATAGCTCAGTTAGTGGTAGAAAAGGTCAACACCTCGGATATGATGGATGTCGACGACTTGGAAGAAACGGAGCGTGGAACCGTGGGATTCGGAAGCACCGACATAGTGACAAGATCCTTGATCATCAAGGAACAGGAACCTAGCATCAGCTACCTACAGGTATCGGCTATAGACAACGAACATTGGCACGATATTTCAAAAGTACCCGTAAAGGTTCTAATGTCAAATGCTATTATCCTGCAGAAAGGTATGAAGCAGTTGAATCCTGAATTCTTGAACGAGATACAGGCAGCTATCGGGACAGATGCCATTTGGAGGCAATGGAGGGAAGAACTCATTAAGTTACGTGACGAAGGAAAGGATTTTCCCAAAGACTGGGCCTTAACCGACGATCTACTATATTATAAGCAAAGACTAGTTGTACCAGATAGTGAGGCGCTATATACTAAGATTGCAGAAGGATGTCACGAAGCAAAAGTTGTAGGACATTTCGGACAAGGAAAGACTTTAGAAATAATCATGAGAGACTTTTACTGGAAAGGACTTGCGGCATGGGTCAACGACTATATACGATCCTGCGATGAATGCCAACATAACAAATGGCCTAGACACACTAAGTACAGAATATTGTAACCACTGCAAATAACCCGCGCAGCATGGGCATCCACCTCAGTGGACTTCATTACCCAACTACCAGAGTCACAAGGATGCACAGAGATAATGGTAGTAGTCGATCCATTCACAAAGATGGCACAATTCATCGGACTTCAGACCTCGGCTACGGCCAAGGATGTCGCAAAAGCATTCTTGAAAGAAGTATGGAGGCTGCACGGCCTACCAACTGAAATCGTCTTGGATATGGACTCAAAGTTTGCAAGGAGAATTTTGGGAATCCCTTTGCAAGGCGCTGGAAATTATGGGAAGAATGTCAACCGCATATCACCCTGTGACTGATGGACAAACTGAATGTACCAACCAAGTGCTGGAAGGTTACCTTCGAAGTTTTGTCAATTACGATCAGGCTGACTGGTATCAGCTACTGCCGCTAGCTGAACATGCCTATAACAACTCCGCAATCAAGGCTCACGGGATGTCACCATTCTATGTGAACTACGGATTCCATCCACAGACAGAGTGGATGAAGTAGCACGAAGCTCAAAATCCAGGAGCAACACTTTATGCAAACTGGATTAAGACGATACATGAACAAGCAGTAGGATCACTAGAAAAGACACGAGAAGGGATGTCGAAATATTATGACCGGAAAGCTCGACAACAGCCGGACTTCAAGATCAGAGACAAAGTAATGTTAAACACCAAAAACATCCACACCCGACGGAAATCCAAGAAGCTAAGTCTAAAGCTATACGGCCCCTTCCAAATTATGGAAAGACGCGAATCCAGAGCATTCAAGCTCAACATATCCGCTTGATGGAACATTCATCCCGTATTCCACGTCGCACTACTGGAACCCTACCGCGAGTCAGTTCATGAAAATCGCCAACAACCACCTAGAGAACCGGAAGATATTGACGGTGATCTGTAATGGGAAGTTGAAAAAATCGGAAGAAGTAAAATTGGTTCTTACAAGAAACGAGTACGCGGCCGCTATAAAGAGAAGCGGGAACTGTGGTACTGCGTTAAATGGCAAGGGTGTTCGGAAGATGATGTTAGGCATATGGAAATCCGAGACATGTGCACAGACCTACGGTAGGGTAACTGCGCACAGACCCTCAATTTACCGGAGTGCCAACACCCCCCTCCGGCCCCCTTGTGGAGCCCGCACGTCATTAGCGAGATTTCGAGAGTTGCGTCCCATAACTAAAAAGTCACATTAATGAAGCCCACTTCATAACACCATATACGTCGCCACCGTCCGTCCGACCACATGCTGTTCGCAGGATATATGAGAGGGGACCTTTGGCGATATCAGGGAAGTGGAGGGGAGGATATCCGTCGAAGGCACATTGAGATAGTAGGCTTCAAAGTTAGGCTTCCTAAACTATGGGCCAAGAGTGACGGGACGTTTTCAGAAGAAATACTCTAGGAGGATATCCCAGTAGTGAACGCTATTAGGGGTATACCGAATCCACCCATACTCTTCTGAGATCAGCTGTAGGTTGGTTGGTCCTAGTAATAGGACCCCTCTACGGAGGCCGGCGGACCAAGGGGAAGCACGCTCAGAATGGNGAGATCAGCTGTAGGTTGGTTGGTCCTAGTAATAGGACCCCTCTACGGAGGCCGGCGGACCAAGGGGAAGCACGCTCAGAATGGAAGACCTAGATAAGTCGGAGCCCTTTAAGACGTTGACAGGTTGGGCTCGGAATTGCGATTGGCACTAGGTGGCACGGCATGAACCTGATCACTTCATGACCGAAGAGACGACAGGACAATAGTAAATAAGACTAAAGTCATATAAAAGTCTATGCGGACATCTAAGTTGGAGGCGGCTGTTTGGCATAACAAATAGCGCAGTCATCTCAACGGAGGAATACTATTCCGAGTCCGCAAAAGGGTGTGATAAGTTTCAGGGTCAAACGGTGTTCGCACTTTTAAGATTCTGGACGTTTGCGTATTAAAACCAGAGTGGTACTTCCGCGTCATAGTAGTTAGAAGTAGTCCACGAACACTCAGACGCGAGATATAAATATCGAAGTGCCTCCCGAGCTTTACAGACATCATCAAGCAACGGAGAAGAGATCTTATCAATATTAAATTGTTTACTTCATAAATCTTTACCTTACTTTTATTTTTATCGAGACGAGCCTTCCTCGACAGATTCTCCGAACAAAGATTTTGGCCTATGTCCCTCAGTTATATACTTGAGTTTGGCGTCGGCCTAACAGTATATTGATAGTTCTCCTGTTACCAAGGCTCACTATATGAACTACGAGTTCACCTCAAACTCCACCCTCACCTCAGACTTCGATTATATTTTCGAAGCACCTCACTATCCCATCTATATTCAGACTTTCGAAGAAGTCTTCGATAGCGAGCTATTCGAGATCGAAGAAGAATATACGCAAGAACCCTCGTGGTTCACAGTACCTTTCAGGATCCCAACGAGGGATCAATTCAATAGCATATATCGTACCTGGCACGGTTCGGATTTTGAGTGGAATTCGACCGTGTCGGAAAACTTTGTCGACTGGAGCACCCAGGGCTCTTTGAAGACGGAAGAGAAGAAAAAGGAAAACCCAAGCACAGTCATCCGGGGGCCAGACATCCCCTCGGCCTGGGCCTAACACACTTATATGTACTATAAGTACATCCTCAACCTCGAGAAAAAGGAGATTCAGGTTTTAAGTCCAGAGTCGGACCAACCGAACCCTTTTATACCTACACCCCTAGAGTGTCTCAAACATTGGATACCTTACATACGATTTCTTAAACCTTTTCAAGGATATCGAGAACTCTGGTACGAAGTACCAGTAATCACTGATCCAGGGCTACTAGAGCAACTAGCCTATCTGGAAAGTATCACAATGGCGGAGATACCTCAAGACCCTAGAAAAAGAATAACGGCGGATGAACCTATCGATACCCGACCCGACACCACGGATAAACCGGATGATTCCGCCACTCATAGTCTCTTCCCTTCGACACCTTAGGAACCTTCATTCTGTAGAGGAGCCATACCCTCTCACCGATCCGCTAGTGTCGCGAGCACTCATAGAATATCAAGAGTCCCCACACCGAGGCCAGGGGAACATGACGCAAACTTAGCTAGATTGGCTACGCGTCTTGGAATAACCTTGGGTCAAATAAGACAGGACATAGACATGTCCCTTGACCAAGCCAACATCGCCTTCAGACATTTGAAGGGAGCTACCCAAGACAATACCTTAAAATTAATTAAGGTTCAACAGCAAATCGCCGACAGACAAGATGTCCACGACAATGACATTGCAATCTTGTTGATGCAGATGGCAGGCATCGAAAGCGAAGTCAGGAAGATACAAGAAGAGATGTTGCGAGAAGTCGCAAAGAAGATTGACGCTCAGGAACGGCGTCAACAGGAACATGAAGAGGTAACCACAAGGTTACATGGAACCCTCGGGGAAGAAAGCCAAGCGGCATTGGCCCGAGATCAGACTCTGGAACAGACGGTTCTCAGTCTAAGAGCAGAATTCGTTGAATTCCGGGCCCAAAGTGTCACTCGCGAAAGGGAAGTCAATCGCACTCTACGACAAATACGCACGGATCAGAACGCGCGCCATGCGGTGGTTCGCAGGTCTCACGACCAGCAACAACTGCAGAATATCGACACAAACCAAACCCTCAAAGGGTTAACAGCAGCAATAAATAAAATACTAGCCGCTGCACCAAGTCCCGAAGCTGCCGGACCCGCACCTTTACCCGCAGTCCAGGAAACAGACGACGAGGAGTACTACATTCCACCTATGCGTAGGGAAAAGAGAAAAGGCAGAGAAGCCGCTGATGCATTCCCCTCAGGTGCCCAAGGAGGTAACCCAGGGGATCCTAGTGACGACGACGATGATGATGATGAGAGAGGAAGACGAAGAGGAGGT
>JACCEG010000167.1:104580-118960 GCA_014065205.1 Tuber brumale
ATATAAAAGTCTATGCGGATATCTAAGTTGGAGGCAGCTGTTTGGTATAACAAATAGCGCAGTCATCTCAACGGAGGAATACTATTCCGAGTCCGCAAAAGGGTGTGATAAGTTTCAGGGTCAAACGGTGTTCGCACTTATAAGATTCTGGACGTTTGCGTATTAAAACCAGAGTGGTACTTCGCAGTCATAGTAGTTAGAAGTAGTCCGTGAACACTCAGACGCGGGATATAAATATCGCAGTGCCTCCTGAGCTTTACAGACATCATTAAGCAACGGAGAAGAGATCTTATCAATATTAAATTGTTTACCTCATAAATCTTCACCTTACTTTTATTTTTATCGAGACGAGCCTTCCTCGACAGATTCTCCGAACAAAGATTTTGGCTTACCTCCCTCAGTTATATACTTGAGTTTGGCGTCCGCCTGACAGATGAGAACACATGGGAGCCTGCCACGGGTATGGAAAATGCAGAGGAAGTTGTGGAGAATTTTCATAATGAAAATCTGGACATGCCAGGAAGGGCAGAAGTAAGATAGTGAGGAAAAGGTTTTCCTACCGTGGCCAAGTAAATGCGCGAGGTTTTTTACCCTGACCACACTGCGTCTTAAAATGTATTTAGAAGAAATTATAAAAATGGTTACCAAGGCATTCGAGGCTCAGCATGGAAGGAGGGAGCTCATGTTAGGCACATGGAAATCCGAGACATGTGCACAGAACCACGGTAGGGTAACTGCGCACAGAACCTCAATTTACCGGAGCCAATACCCCCCTCCGGCTCCCTTATGGGGCCCGCACGTCATTAGCGAGATTTCGTGAGTTGCGCCCCATAACTAAAATGTCACATCAATGAAGCCCATTTCATCACACCATATATGTCGCCGCCGTCCATCCGACCGCATGCTGTTCACAGGGTAAATGAGACGGGACCTTTGGCGACATCTGGGAAGTGGAACGGAGGAGATCCATCACAGGCCCATTGAGACAGTAGGCTTCAAAGTTGGGCTTCCTAAACTACGGGCCGAAAGTGACGGGACGTTTTCGGAGAAATACTCTAGGAGGTTATCCCAGTAGTGAAAGCTATTAGGGGTATACCGAATCCACCCATACCCTTCTGAGATCAGCTGTAGGTTGGTTGGTCCTAGTAATAGGACCCCTCTACGGAGGCTGGCGGACCAAGGGGAAGCATGCTCAGAATAGAAGACCTAGACAAGTTGGAGACCCTTAAGATGCTGACACGTCGGGCTCGGACTTGCGATTGGCACTAGGTGGCCCGGCATGAACCTGATCACATCATGGCCGAAGTGACGACTGGACGATAGTCAATAAGACTAAAGTCATAAAAAAGTCTGTGTGGACATTTAAGTTGGAGATGTCTGTCTGGTATAACAAATACCGCAGTTATCTCAACGGAGGAATACTATTCCGAGTCCGCATAAGGGTGTGATAAGTTTCAGGGTCAAACGGTGTTCGCACTTATAAGATTCTAGACGTTTGTGCATTAAAACCAGAGAGGTACTTCGGAGGCATAGTAGTTAGAAGTAGTCCGCGAACACTCAGACACGCGATATAATTATCAAAGTGCCTCCCTTGCTTTACAGACATCATCAAGCAACGGAGAAGAGATCTTATCAATATAAAATTGTTTACCTCATAAATCTTTACCTTACTTTTATTTTATCGAGACGAGACTTCCTCGACAGATTCTCTGAAAAAAGATTTTGGCCTATGTCCCTCGGTTATATACTTGAGTTTGGCGTCCGCCTAACAGTTTGGCCTAGGTCCATCAGTTATACTAGAGTTTGGCATCCGCCTAACCATAGCGTAGAAGCAATTATTAAGGCTGATGGAGGGTATACCAAATATTTATTCCTACTTTCTATTTACACTTTTTTAATTCTCCTCTTTTAGTTTTCATGATAGTAGGTTTGTCGAGGAGTGTGGTTATTATCACTGAAGATTTTCCGGCCATTGACAGCTAGTCAATTTAGTCTCCAAATGCTATGGATGTGGCTTAGCGAGGAAAAGGTTTTCACATGACTCATAGTTATAAGTCATAGGTATGTTATATTTTGCACATGACCTTATTTAGAGGTCATGGGTTTTGCGCATGTGACCACTTCAGTCATATGATTGGTTATGATGATATATTATTTTTCGCAAATGACCTCATTTAGAAGACGTGGGTTTTCGCACATGTGACCATGTTCGTCATATGACTTATTGAGGAAGTATTTTACATAACTCATAGTTGTAAGCTATATGTGATTCATGACTAGGAGAATGAGTAACACAGGCATGAAGAGCAATTATATAAGGGGGTTACTAGAACTCTGGAGATGAGCTCACCCTCCTGGACCGAATGTCCGTGTTTTGGAGGACTGTCCCGAGATGGGTGATAAACTGCTTTTCTTGTACCCCAGTTGGCATCCTGGCTTACGAATTGGCTCTCCCCCCCCTCCCACTGTTAATTTTGTACCAGCAGAAACTGGCCGATCTCCGTATTGTGTACCTCTCTCTGGAGGCCAACCCAACAACGGCGAGACTCCACCTTACCTTTCCCACGTCCTTTCACTTCTGGGCCTCGTAGGACTACCGACACTTCACCAGGGACCTGATGTCCGTCTATGCCCCCCTCCTTGGGAAACGCCCCCCCCCCTGCCCCCCTATAAGGAAGTACATACCATTGGACGTGATAGCGTACCGCACCCTACCCTTCACCAACACTTCAGGCCCCGTTCCAGTGGCCTTGTCTGGCCTCCTCCCACCTGACCAGCTCGCCGTGAAGGAGGGGGTCCCGTCCTATCAGTCAATCAAGGTGTGTGTGAAAGCTGCCCTCGCCAAGAGTTGGACTGCACAGTTCACCCCTCCACCCAGTTACCAGTTTCCCTCGACCCTCTCACCTCACCCGTTCATGGGCCTGGGGAGGTTCATTGCAGGCAGGATCCACCAAATGCGCTCAAGCGAGAGCTATCTCGCTACCCACTCCTACTAGTTCACAGATGACCACTCACCCCTCTGTACCCACTGTGAGGAGGATGAGGAGGACTTCAATCATGCCATCCTGTACTGCAAGTCCTGCAAGGCACCTCATGAGCGCCACCTATGGGGGCTCATGAGCGTTGGCAGGGACAGCTCACTATGGACTGATAAGAATATCCTCTACTCTCTGGCACAGTACCTTAACGTCACTGCCACAAGCTTTCCCACTGGCATGACGCCTGCGTGCTGGGACCCTCTGTCCAAGCTCTCTCCCAAATGCATGGAGCTCCCGATCCACGGTTTCAGGCCCTGAATCGCAATGCCCGCCTTTAGTTTTACTCCAGCCGGGGATTGTTTTTCTTTTTCATTGGTTTTATTTTTTGTTATAATTTTCATACTTGCCTGTTTTAGTTCCTTGGAATTTTGTGTCGGCTATAAGACACTGTTAGGAGGATTTTACAACTTGGTTCAATTTATTTCCTTTATGCTCGCAGGTTTTGAGATTAAGATTTTGTTTATACCATAGCTAGCGCTGCATGCAAGTTCTTGTACTGTAAACAATGAATACATGATGATAAAAAGGAAAAACAGAAAGAAAAAAAAAGACCTTGGAGATGAGCTCATCTCCCAGCTGCACGGAGCTTCTGATCCATAGTTTCAGGCCCTGAATTGCGACGCCCGCCATTTGTTTTATTCTATCCAAAGAGTGTTTTTCCTTTATTGGTTGGTTGTATTTTTTGTTATGATTTCCGTACTTCTTTGCTTTAGTTTCTTGGGATTTCGTATCAGCTATCAGACACTGTTAGGAGGATTTTACAATTTGGTGCGAAATGTTTTCTTTGTACTTGCAGGTTTTGAGATTGAGGTTTTGTTTATGCTATAGCTAGTGCTGCATGCAAGTTCTTGTACCGTAAACAATAAATACATGATGAAAAAAAAAATTTGAAAAACAAATGCAAAAAACCCTGGAGATGAGCCATCCTCTGTCTCCTTCATTTTCCTTGCGCTTGAAATCAACCCTTAATACCAGGACTTCATGAACCATCCTCTCCCTGTCACAAATGTGGCTTAACAAGGAAGAGGTTTTCACATGACTCATAGTTATGAGTCATAAGTATGTTTCGTACATGACCTCTAACGAGGTCATGGGTTTCGCACATATGACCACTTTGGTCATATGATATTATTATGATGATATGTTATGTTTCGCACAGGACCTCATTTAGAGGTCATGGGTTTTGCACCTGTGACCATTTTGGTCATATGATTAGTTTATGATGTTTTGATATTACTCACAGTTGTGAGTCATATGTGGTGCGTGACTTGAGGAGTAAGTCACAGGAGCATCAAGGGCAACTC
This sequence comes from Tuber brumale, assembly GCA_014065205.1. Lineage (NCBI taxonomy): Eukaryota > Fungi > Ascomycota > Pezizomycetes > Pezizales > Tuberaceae > Tuber > Tuber brumale. The sequence goes on from JACCEG010000167.1 coordinate 108,923, forward strand.
TAAGAGGATGTCCTTAGGACCGAGTAGATAGACTCTTCACGCTTCGTTCTAAGTTATTTCCTTACTTATTACTTTATCCTTATATGAATATAAAACCTTTACGCTCTTTACAAATTATTACCTACGAGACGAGAACTCTATTACACGAGTAGAGTTAGAGAAAGAGTACAATAGGTAATAGGGACCAGAGACCAGAGAGTCTTTCCCACCTTATTGTAGGCATAGGCCTAAGAGCTATTGTCGAGAGGGAACGAAGAGAGAAGTATCAGCTACCTTTTGTTGAGAACCGATACCAGTTAGGGATCATCACACCCCCCACCTTTCTTCCCACGATGGCTTCAGCCTAGGAGTGATGGCCATCCCCTCCTCACTGCCCTTTTTTGCTTCCCTAAGTGCCAGGACTTTCCTTCCTCTGGGTGCTAGTACGCCTTCCACGCTGCCCATTCTTGCCCCTTTCCTCACTTCCGATGCTTCAGATACCTGGCAACATAGTTTGCGGTATGTGAGCACTCATCAACAAGCCTACAGGTCGATCTCGTACCTCTCTACGGTTGGCTTAAGCAGTGGTATCTTATCTACTAAGTGACGCTATCTCTCCGAGAACAAGGGACTACATGAGAGACACGGTAAGATCACTTACCTTCGGCCTCTCGGGACCGCCTAGACAGACACGAACACGATTACTGATAGTTGACACAGTCGTGTTCGGTTGCTGCCTCATTCTGGAGGTTGGATTGGCTTGCACTCTACTGCTACACCCTCTCTCGGCTTATATCCTCCTGCTACACCCTCCCTCAGCTTGCACCCTACAGCTACACTGTTCCACCTCAGAGCCCTTTGGGTATCTCCGCTGGGCTTCCTGGCCTGGATTACATCGGTCTCTGTACCTTGCTGTGAGTTCTTTTTCCTTCCGCTTGGTCATTTCCATTCGGTCTCCTACCACCTTTGCAACATATATTCCCTCAGCCATAGACGTTTGTTGTTGTAGGTGGCCTAGGGCTTCCACTCTATGGTTGGGGTTTAGGTTGTTGTGGGTGGTTCTCACCACAGGTTTGGGCTACTATCGGGGTGTAGGGTTTCTTTTGTCTTGATAGACTGGGTGGTTTTCTTTGAGCAGTCTTTACTGTTTGTGTATACTACAAGTTTGCTGAGCGGGGGAGTTTTTTCGACTGTGCAGGGTTTGTTCGGAGGGTGTCATGTTCAGGGGGCTTTGTGTTTGTCCTGTCTGCCAGTGCGCATTTTTGTTCAAGCTTTATTGACAGTTTTTCTTCTAGCTGCTTGAGGGCTGGCATAGGGGTGGAGGTTAGTATGTCTGTCATAGCTTATGCTGTATGCAGACAGTGTACCTTTAAATACAGAATAAAATTGATGATAAAAATAAAAAAATAAAATAAAAAAAAGACCCAGGAGATGAGCTCTTCACACTTCATTCTAAGTTACTTTCTTACTTATTACTTTATGCTTTTATGAATATAAAACCTTTACACTCTTCATGAATATATACCTATGAGATGAGAACTCTACTACGTTAGTAGAGTTGGAGAAAGAGTACAGCCCCTAGTCAGAAGTGTTTGTGATAGCTTAGTAAGCACCTCGCCAAATGCCAGATCACCAAGTTGATCCCAACCGAGTTGATCGTGACCGTAGTACTCACTACGCAACAGCATCTACACTGCCTTTGTTTTTACAATCTGCCCTCTTTAAATTTCCAATGGTTAACCGATCAGGATATTCCAATGCTGCCTTAAAAAAAAAAAAGCGCACTCCCAAGACCACATGAAGAGAAATGACCAATGTTGAAAAAGGCATGATAATCGCCTTTTTCTACGGCCTCCGGAATATTACCCTTGTTGCTGAATCTATTGGCCGGCCATGGACAACTATTAAAAACTTCCTTGCTTGTGTATGTGAGCGTCAATCCCTGGAAAATATTCCTTGCCCCGGTCGCCCTCCTGTTCTCAGCCAGCGACAGCATCGTACAATCATCCAGGCAGCCAAATCCAACTGGAAAATGACTAGATGTGACTTCCGGGATAAATATGCACTAGGTATTTCACTTTCTACAGGTAACAAAAAAAAACTCGCCATTCTTGTGCTACCCTGAGTGATAGAACATGATTCTCTAACAAATTTATAGTAGATAGAGTATTCAGAGAAGCCAATGTCAAGAAATGGCTAGCCAAATCAAGGCCCAGACTCAAACCTGATCACATTGCTAAGAGGTTGAAGTGGGCTACAGCTCATAAAGATTGGACAGTTGAGGATTTTGAGAAAGTCATCTGGAGTGATGAGTGCAGTGTGGAGAAATCCAAGGATCCAAGGCGGCACTGGGTTTTCAGAGAACCTAGAGAGAAGTGGCTGGCTGATTGTATTCAGCCAAAGGAAAAGGATAAGGGAATTTCACTTATGGTATGGAGCTGCTTTTGGGGTAAGAGAAAAGCCCCTTTAGTTTCTATCACTCAAAATATCAACAAGACCAGGTATATTAGGCTATTGAGAAAATATCTTTATCCTGTTATTGATCAGATGAATTCTTTTGGTATGGAAGATATCCTGTTTCAGCAAGACAATGCTCCTGTTCACAAGGCTTATAATGTCATGGATTTGTTGGAGAGAAATTCTATTGAAGTAGTGGAATACCCCCCATACTCCCCTGATTTAAATCCTATTGAGCATGCACGGGTTGAGCTCAAAAAGCGATTATACCAGCAGTATCCAAGGATTGCAGATACCCCAGGAGGAAAGGAAGCTGTTAAGAAGAGACTTGCACAAGTATTACCCCTGGTTTGGGAGACAATTCTTGAGGAGTTTTTGAAAAGTTGTGGAAACCAATGCCTGATAGAGTATCTGCAGTTTTGGAGGCAAAGGGAGGCTATACAAGGTATTAGCTAGCATTCTTAATTTTAATTTATATTTTTATTATTTAATTTGTCTACAGAGTTGATTATTGAGGAATGATCGTGGACAATTCATCATTGTTGCACACGGGTACGAACGCATGGAAAATTCGTTGCTACCGGCCACCCCACTACCCCCAGCCTATGGCGCAATACCTAATTAAACATGTCTCGGATCACGAACACTTCTAACCAGGGGCTGTATGATAGGCGATAAGGACTAGGAACACGAGAGTCTCTCCTACCTTATCGTAGGCATCGGCCTAAGAGCTGTCATCAAGAGAGACAGAGAGAAAGAGAAGTATTGTCTACCTGTTGCTGAGAACTAATAACCAGTTAGGGATCATAACACTAAACAATACTATAAATATCTACTGTGATGACCTTAACTATAGAACTTAGATATAAATATCAAAGTACTTGCTAAACTTTATATATATCATCAAGTAATAGGAATGAGACAGTAACAATATTACAAATAATCTATTGAGTTTTTATTCTTACTTGATTGACAAGGTCTATCCTTGAACAACTAGCAACCTTTCTGACAAATAACTATATATTATGAAAGATTAAAGTACTTAGTCTTGTCAAGGTCTATTAGGTTTAGCTTTTGACTAACATACTAGTTGATGAATTGATGTGCAATTAGCCTAAATTATATAATATTTTATCAAAAAATTACATATATTATAAATCTCTGACAAAATATACTTGTTCATAATGGGCAGAATTAATAAAGCAAATAAGATATAATGCATTGAAAGTTATAAAATAGTAAACAGAATGGAATAATGAGTGATATCTTGTGATTACACTATTTGCCTTGGAATTTCCTGGCATTTTGAAAGTGTCTTGGCATGTATTGGCACTTCTGAGCTTGTAACATTTTAGCAATATTCTATACAAGATATGCTGTATCTAAACTACTTTCATAACATAACTAGAGCAAACATAACTGATCTACTAGCAACCACTCATAGAACACATGGCAGAGTATATGGTTTCGCTCTTAAATTCGCTTCTTTTTTAAAATAGCCAGAGAGTAGTAGACCTCTAAAGCTAACTCATCTTTCGTGACAATTTACCCAGGTTACCGCTTACTGCCACTGTACCTATACTTCACATATATTAATAGCATTAAGACATCTTTAGTATTTTATTGATATCTCATAACAATTGCAAATTCTTCCTTTTTTCCTATGGGCTTTCAGGATATTCCTTCCTTTTTCTATCCTGTTCTTAGATTTCTCCCTTTTGATTACTTCCTAAACCTTTATGTTTTTTGTGATTTCCTTGTCAGGTTACCATGGTCAAACCCATCTGCATGTATGTTTTTCCTACTTATTTATAGTCAAATTTCTTTACACATGTTTTTCTCTATTTCTTTCTCTTTGTTATACAAAGTACACCCACCTGTGTATATAGGAGCAACCACCTGCACATTTTGCCTAGGAGAATTAGAGACAATACTACCTATCACTCTGCCTTCATACTTACTACCTCTCCTCATTCAACATGCTCACATCAACCACTTATTGTCATGTAGTATAATCTGGATAGCTATTAAGATCGTACCCGTTCAAAAATTCAATAGTAGTGCCGCGGTGGATGATGGAGAGGGAAAGATGCCGCTACGGCCACTAAACTGACATGGCTGCACACTCCAATGTTGAAGGTAACGAAAGATTGTTCTTAAGGACGGGCACCCGTGCTGACAGTTGACCGTCACTCGTGGTACGACCACCATAGTATAATTGTGTATTGTCCTCATTCGCGAATTTTATTACCTGATGCTAAGAACCCATGAGGACTCATCGTGGCTTTGGGAGCCCCTGTCCCGTCTTGAATACTCTAATGGACAATCCATACAATTCGGACACGCGCTTCTGTACATCTAAATAATCCGTTCAACTGATTGCTCGAGCCGCGACGAAGACTTGAGTTATCTCCTCAAGACTATATTCAGTCCATCAGGACATATAGCTCCCGGGCCACATCCAGGTCCTCTATAACTACTAGTCTCCCCCCAACTTGCACAAACTGATAGATTGCTACCTCAACGACCCTAGATGTGTTTAGACCGCCCCAACAAAGCCGTAACCACTTATGAGAGATCATCCTCGTCAGCAAACATATCCTCGGCCCTCATCCTCTTTCTTGGACCCATTCCTCCCTTAATGGTGGCTGATGTTGACCCTATTTTGAAACCTTGCATGATCATTCCTGTTGCTGGCTTTCCGCATGGGTTGCTTATTGCTTCGTCGTTGCTGCTAGGCATTAACCTGTCACTATTGTATGATGTCTCTGGCTCCATTTCAGACTCTTCGTCTATCATTGGTTCTCCATCCACGTCTTCAACCATTGGCTCGCCATCTACGTCGTCGTCCATCATGGGCTCACCGTCCACATCCTCCGCCGTCGCGTGGACTGCAGACTCCACATTGAAAGCCTCTGCCTTGGCCTCCACAGCCTTCCACTTGCTCTTGGTGGTTAGAACAACTACAGGGGCTGCAGCGCTAGTATCCTCTATCGGGGGCTGAGAACCGGGTGCACATATTGTTTTCTCTCTATCCGCCGGTTCTGTGAATGCTCTCAGAAATTCCTCCTGGGTATATTGTGGGAAGATGCACCACTTCTATTCGAGATATCAGGCTCTTGCCAATGGTTTGAAATGTGAGATCAAGAAACTTACCTCCCACCATTCTAGGACTCCCTCGACCACCCCTCTCCGAAACTTCTCTGCCTTCATTCGGCCCCATCCACTTCCTTTCCACACTCTGCCCAAATGACTGAAAACGCCCTTCTCACGCAGTGCAACATCGAATAATTGCCGGTATCTCCACGCGTTCCGAATGCCAAGGGACGAATTCGAGAGAATATCTGATATTAGCCAGAGGCCTATTACCTTGGCTGCAGAGGTATCGGGGTTCTCCTCATTATTTTCAGATCCATTTTCGTCGTCATCGTCGTCAGGAGTGTCCTCTCTTTTGGCCGCTTTAGTGAATGCAAGCGGTTTCAGCACCTACTCAGAAACCATCGTGAGTAAAGATAGGGAAAATGGACAGGGGTTGCATGCGGGGCGCTTACATTGCCTACAAGGACGGCAACAACCTCTTCGCCCATTCCCCCTTCAGCATGTTCCATTGCAAACGCCATCACTCGGCCCACGTCTCCTCTCCTAACCTTGCTAGTTTGTGTGGGTATCCTAGCTACGAGCTTTGTCAGTCATTTATCCGAACCTTTTGGTTGGTGGACCGGTCTTACAAATGAGATGAATTAACTTTGCACGTTCAAGCACCCCCAAATAACCCCGACCTCGTCGGCCTTCCACGCTGCCCATAAGCCCGACTGGTCGTTCTATTTCCTCTTCTCTATCGCTGTCATCCCGGTCGTCTTCAAGTTCCTCACTACTAAAGCCTTCATCCTCTATTACATCCCTCAGTGTCCCTGCCCACTCGTATTTTAGCGACCTCCGGGGCGGGGACCAAATGGTTGCCAGGGAAGAAGAGGGTTCAAACATATCGACACCACCGCTTCTTTCCCGGGGTGTACCCGATATGATTTCCCACAACTTCCAGCGATAATAAACTCCTTCCGGAGATCGAGCGTCCCACAACCAGGAAAATTTGATGTCATTCTTCACGGTATTAGACGACATCAACAAAGCTTCGAACTCCGGACCATGGGTTAGAACAGATTCGATGGTTTTATGTATCAACCTGAGAACCTTGAGGTCGGATGGTGCTTCAACTTGAACCTGCAAGGTCCCCGCTCCTCCGGCGCTCGTCCCACTACTGACCCCACGGTGAGAAGGCCCAAAGGAAGCAGAAGCGAACCCACCTCGATGCATGGGAGGTGCACGGGAGAGGGAGCGAGATGCGATGGCAGGTGGCCTTGCTCCGAAAGGATATGTTTGTAGAACAGGTAGGATAGGTCCGGAACCAACAGTGCCAACTACGGTTGATGGCAGATGACGACCAATTCCGAGCCAGAATCCACATCCGAGATAGCGACCATTGAGCATTGACACCGCAGCATCGATGTCAGAGGATGGAGTCTCCGGGGACAACATAACGATCGCTGATGCTGCCTTTCGGACCGATGGGGATGGCTGAGAAGGACCTGGGGGAGGAGGGGCCGGAATAATACGCATGGTGTCTAATTTTAGCGCGGTAGTAGAAAGCAGTGCGGTCAAGGTGAGTTTTGTAGTTGACGGTGGGAGAGAGGTCATATGAAGAGTGGGTTTTGGGTGTGAATTGGAAGTTGTATCGGAATCTAGTAAAATGGAACGCACTGTTAGAAAATAGTTCTCCTAAATTTCTGATCCTTACGCAGAGGCCAGGGATACCAGAGTCATCGTGAGAGTATTGATCCTTGCTCCTGCTTGGTGGAGCTGAATTCTCGAACGCGAGGAGTCCAGTATTTGATTCACGAAGCCTCCTTTTCTCACGATCACTCAAGCAGGCTGATCCGAATACACCAACCTCTTCCTCCCTTTCAAACACCGAGTCGATATTTCGCTTTCTGTTCGGCGGACCACTTGAGGGTATCGCTGCCTGGCTAACTCTTGGTGGAGCTGAAGTAAAATGCCTTCGTCCAGGCCCACTCGGTGGCATCCCCCGGAATCCTCCTCTTGATTCACCTGTAGGGTCCCTAGAACTCCCAAGGGATCCTCTTGTTCCACCGAGGCCGCTCGCACCAGGGGTCGAGCTCGACGGCTCCTGCTCGAATGAGGCGACGAAATCCTTGTATACTGCTGCAGTCTCGGCCTCCTCGCGAAGTCTCTTCGCCTCCGCTTCGAGACGTGATTTCTCAAAGGCCGATTTTTTTGTTCGTGCGGTGAGCTTTTCCTTGACATTCGGGAATGGATCGTGAGAATCAGCCATGCTGAGGATTCTGTGACGGTAGATAAAGCGCGGATAAGGAATGGCGATTGCGACAAGACGTCCAGGCACAATCAGGGCTGCAAGAACACAACTTATCCAGTCTGGGAGAAACAACCCTAACCTTATTGACAGGCCTCCAAATACCGGTAACCGATTATGGGGGTAAGTTAATAAGGGGCTATTGGTTTGTATCTCAAACGAGTGTTTGGCAACGCAATTTCAAATCATGATTTGAAGAAATGATTTGATTTGGGATTTGTTGATGTGATTAGGATAACTGGTATTTATGGCTATCTAGATATCAAAAATCTGGGTAAAACTATCTTACATACAAGAAAATAAAAAGTGGCAAAAAGGAGATCCAAGTTAAGAAACCTAAATTGAAATACAAGTTACAAGCAACTTGAAAGATATTTAGGCTATGATCTCTAACTGTGACTGGGGAAAAACAGGACTTAAGTGTTTAAACAAGTGATTTCAAATCACAAAATTAATATTTGAGACCCAAATGACATTGGCCAAATACTTTCTAAGCAGATGTTTGATACAGTATTATTTCAAAACATCTTTGAAAACCTTTTCCAAAAAACTGTACTGGTTGGCTTCAGTACAATGCAAACATTTGGCAACTCTAACTTATCAACAACTATTATTGTATTTATCAGCAAAAATAAACTCTTACACCAGGTATGTTCTGTGGGTCAGACGCACAGAATACCAGAATGTGAACCGCAATCTATGACATGAGGTGATATAGCAACCATGCCCAGGACACAACCATCCAAGTACAGGATGCTCAGGATACAATTAGGAATAGTAGCCAAATCCATAGGAGATACAGGATACAATCAGACATAGTAACCAATTGTCAGAGACGTATCCTAATGTCACTCTCACATCTGGCGCCAGTGGCATCTTTATATTACCAGATTCACAGGACATAAAAGTATAACTCACACTACTGACCAAGGTCACACTTGGGAATTTACAATATCTGTCTACAAAAATTGTCTTCATTATAGTACAAGTATCTTACAAAAGCAAATATACAGAAACAGAGAGTATGAAAGCTAATATAAAGAAACAGTGAGCATGAGATAAGTAAAGAACATAACAGCCTATAGCTCTGTAGATACTAGCACCAAGTAGATGTTCTTTGCACTATTGGAAAGCTGGCATTGAGTATGTCTAGGTGCCAAAGTATCACATGCTGTGTTCCAAGGACTTGGTAGAGATCTGGTGTCAAAGTCATTACTAAGTCAAAACCTCACCAGACTATACAACCTGCATAACAGCCTGTACCTCCATGGATACCAGCATCAAGTAGATGTTCTTTGCACTGGTGGAAAGCCAGAATCAAGTAGATTTAGGTACCAAAGTATTGGAAGCTGCATTACTAGGGTTCTGTAGGAATCTGGTGTCAAACTCAGTGGTTAGTCAAAACCTTATCAGAGAATACCACCTCCATAACAGCCTGTAATTCTATAGATATTAGTGCCAAGTAGATGTTCTTTATACCATTGTAAGCCTGGCATTGAGTATGTCTAGGTGCCAAAGTGTTAGAAGCCATGTCATAAGGGCTCTGTAGGAATCTGGTGTCAACGTCAGTGGTTAGTCAAAACCTAGTCAGAAAATACCACCTGCATAACAGCTTATAGCTCTATGGATATTGACATTGGGTAGACATTCTATGCACTATTGGAAGGCTGGTGTTGAATACATCTAGGTACCAAAGTATTGGAAGCTACATCACTAGAGCTTTGTAGGAATCTGGTGTCAAAGTCAGTAGTTAGTCAAAGTCACATCAGAGGATACTACCTGCATAATAGCCTGTAACTTTTGGGATACTGGCATCAAGTAGAGGTTCTTTACACAGTTTGAATTCCGGCATCAAGTATGTCTAGGTACCAAAGTATCAAAAGCTGTATCACTAGGACCCTTTAGGAATATAGCATCAAATTCAGCACTCAGTTAAAGCCTCTCTAAAGACTCACTAGCCTGTAACTCTAGGGATATTAGCATTGAGTAGGTGCTCTTTAGACTGTTGAAATTCTAGTATAGAGTGGATTTAGGTGCCAAAGTAGTGCATGCTGCACCTAAAGGGGTCTGTAGGAATCTGTCACGAATGTGGCTTAGCAAGGAAAGGTTTTCACATGACTCGTAGTTATGAGTCATAGGTATGTTATGTTTCGCACATGACCTCATTTAAGAGGTCATGGGTTTCGCGCATGTGACCACTTCGGTCATATGAC
>JACCEG010000167.1:132057-155983 GCA_014065205.1 Tuber brumale
GTCCGAGTAGATAGGCTCTTCACGCTTCGTTCTAAGTTATTTCCTTACTTATTACTTTATGCTTTTACGAATATAAAACCTTTACGCTCTTTACGAAAACCTACCTACGAGATGAGGACTCTACTATAGAGTCGAGTTGAAGAAAGAGTACGATAGGTGATAAGGACCAGAGACACGAGAGTCTCTCCCACCTTATCGTAGGCATCGGCCTAAGAACTATCGTCGAGAGAGAACGAGAGAAGTATCGTCTACCCGTTGCTAAGAACCGATATCGGTTAGGGATCGTAACATACTGGATCAAATCTGGCCAGTGATCTAGTCTTTGGTGCCTCTCTTCATCTACCTGTTGATAGGGTTTGGCAGCGGAGATACTAGAATATACTTTAGCTCATTGATCTGCTATCTATTCTCATTGTTCACAATCTTAGTGATTTGCCTTGGTGCATGTAGCCTTCAATGTATGAAACTGATGAAAAATGTCTTTTGTCTGGTGAAATGTCCACCGATAATTTTTCATGTCAGATATGGTGTTAGGCATATGACTCCAATACTGAGCCATTAGACTGAAATCAATCAGTACACTAACATATTGTAAGGCACATTTGAAATAGAGGTACTAAGAGCTGTCTAGGTTTTGTAATATAGATGCTAATATAGCCACAATGCATCTGCTAAAGTTATGTATTTCCTTTCCTTACCATTACATGACTTCCTGATTAGCCTTTTTTGGTATGCTGGATCTAGGATAAGAGGGAAGTTATTTCCAGACATTATTGAATACCTGCTACCATTTGTACTTTTTCATGAATAATTCTACCAATTCTATCATATGTTTCAATAGTCTAAAGTAGATGTTGTTTAAGAGGTCTAACTTATGGAGGTCAGCAGGGTCTACATGGGGGAGTCTGGAGAACACATGATGGCCAATTTTCATCTCAATCTACTTGAAATATTCTGTGGTGCCTGCTGTTCCTGTCTCCCCGTACTCCAATCCAGTTTTCGCATACAAGACATAGTCACAAATTGTCTATGTACACCACGTATCTCCACCAAGCTCTCTGCCTTGAAGATCACACTTTAGGTATGACTTATTGGTTATTCCTTATAAGTTCTTATACTTAGTATGATCCGAATCTAGGTAGACAAGCTGGAAAAACAGAGACTTGTTGTCCCATCTGAGTAATCCATCATCATACCCTAAAGACCAATGGCTGGTAACTGTACCAAGATAAGATTAAAAATAACCTGCGAAGAATGTACATTCATCTACTAATGGGCTTTATTGGCATAGACTGATTCACCATTGAACTTCTGTAGCAATGGCAGTAATGCAAAAATGAAGAACGGCATCATGGACAGTCTGCTTCTGGTCTGCGAAAGGATATTTTTGATCGACAGATATCACAGCCTGTCTTTCTTATCACCATAGAAATTGGTAAGGTGAGTCTGGTCTGACAATTCAATGATCAGTACCAATATTAACGCAGCTGAGAGTGATATCTATTAGGATACAAGAGATATTATTAGCATGAGAAATACTATCAGCTCTTAGCCTTGTAGACTAATTTTATACTTGAGTTTCACACCACTAGTCTATTCTATGCAGCGCAGAGTACAATTGTTCCACACTGGAATCATATCAGTAAATAGGTTTGCACAACTTATCAGGTCTATATACAACCTCGTAGATCAGGTAGTAGATGCAGGCAACAATATTAGTATAATAGAAGGTGATTGCATGTTTTCCATTGTCCACAATCGCTTCTGTCCACTCCAAATGCTCATTGAATGGGTTCAGTGCTTTGAGGTATTTTCGTAATATATACACTGACTCCAATGACCTAGTATTCCTACCTCTAAGCCTTTTGCAAAATAACCATCAATCTGTGACTTGGCTACCTTAGTCAGGATGAACTAACTAGTCAAATTCAAGTCATCAGCAGATGAAATCTGGCTTTATGGGTCATCACTCAGTGCCTGATTAAGCTCTGCATAGCCAGCAGCATCCTTGATTATTCTGCTTGTGCTGGGGATCATCTACTGATTTGGTGGGTTTGCCATGTCTAGTGATTAGGATATATCCAGGTCCTCTGCATCCAAGTCATACGGTATATTACTATCAACTTCAGTATCAATAATATTTCCCTCACAATTAGGCTTATAGTCACAATCACTCTCTTTGGCTTCTAGCCGCTCAGCTGTATTAATGTTTGATGGACGCCAACATCTAGTATAATTCTGCGGGACGTAGGCCAAATCTTTAATCAGAGAATCTGTCGAGAAAGGCGCATCTCGATAAATAGGTAAAGTAAAGATTGAAAGTGTAAAACAATTTTATATTGATAAGATCTCTTCTCCATTACTTGATGTTGTCTGTAAAGCTCAGGAGGTACTTCAATATTTATATACTGTATCCGAGAATTCATGGACTACTTCTAAATACTATGCTTGTGAAGTACCACTCTGGTTTTAATGCACAAATATCCAGAATCTTATAAATGCAAGCAGAGGTTGACCCTGAAACTTATCACACCATTGCACAGCTATGGAATAGTATTCCTCTATTGAGATGATTGTGCTATTTGTTATACCGAACATCGGCCTCCAACTTAGTTGTCCGCCTAAACTATTATATTACTTTAGTCTTGTTGACTATCATTCCAGTAGTCTCTTCAGCCATGAAGTGATCAAGTTCATGCTGGGCCACCTAGTGCCAATTGCAAGTCCGAACCCAACTTGTCAATATCTTAAGGGTCTTCAACTGATCTAGGTCTTTTTTTCTGAACGTTCTTCCCTTTGGTCTGCTGGCCTCTGTAGAGGGGTCCCATTACTAGGATCAACCAACTCACAGCTGACCTCAGAAGGGTATTGATGGATTCAGTAGGTCCTTAATAGCTTCTGCTACTGGGACATCCTCTTGGAGTATTTCGCTGAAAATGTCCTGTCTCTTGCCACCCATAGTTTAGGCAGCATAGGTTTGAAGCCTATTCTCTCAATGCCCTTGCGACGGACATCTTCCACTCCACTTCTCAGATGTCGCCAAATGTCCCCATATATATATCCTGTGAACAGTATGCGGTCGGACGCACGGCGGTGATGTAGATAGTGTTATGAAGTGGGTTTCAATGATGTGATATCTTAGTAAGGGGATGCAACTCTCAAAATCTTGCTCATAATGTGTGGGCCCGTAAGGGAGCCGGAGGAGGGTGTTGGCTTCTCCAGAAAATTGAGGGTCTCTGCACAGTTACCCTACTGTGAGGTCTGTACACTTTTTGCCTCAGATTTCCATATGCCTAATATGAGCTTCCTCCTACCAGGCTTTGCCTGGAATGCCTTTATAATATTGTATAATTTTCTAAATCCATTATAAGACTCAGTTTGATCAGGGTAAAAAACCTTCTACTTTTCCTTGGCCACAGTAGGAAAACCTTTTCCTCACTATCTTACTTTTACTCTTCCTGGCATGTCCTGAGTTTCGTTGTGAAAATTCTCCACAATTTCCTCCATATTTTCCATATCGGTAGCTAGCTCCTATATGTTCTCATCTTCTGAATACCCTTGCCATTTGATGAAGTACCACAGTTCCCGCATCTCTTGATAGCAGCCCAGTACCCATTTTCTGTAAGAGCGAATCTTGCTTCTTACTATTTTTTTAACCTTTCATTGTAGATAGCCGTCAATATCTTCTAGTTCTCTAAGGAGTTGCCGGTGATTAACATGAACTGATTTGCAATATGATTCCAATAGTGCGACATGGAATACATGGTGAATATTCTATAGATTAGATATATTGAGCTTGTAGACTACTGATCCATGCTTTTCCATGATTTGAAAAGGACTGTAAATCCTTGGACTTAACTTCTTTGATTTTCATCGGGTGACAATGTTGTTTATGTTTAACATTACTTAGTCTACAATCTTGAAGTCCAGCTGTGGTTGATCTTTTAGGTTACAATATTTTGACATCCCTTCCCTTGTTTTTCCTACTGACTCTTGCACCTGTTCATATATCATCTTAACCCAGTTCGCATAAAGTATTGCTACTGGATTTTGAGCTTCAAACTCTTTCATCCACTCCGTCTGTAGATAGGATCCATAGTTCGTGTAGAATGGCGACATCACGTGTCTATTAGTAGTGGAGTTGTTATAGGCATGTTCAGCAAGTGATAGTAGCTGATACCAGTCATCCTAATCATAGTTGACAAAACTTCACAGGTATCCATCCAGCACTTGGTTGGTACATTCTATTTCTCCATCAGTTTGCGGATGGTGTGTTATCGACATTCCTCACTGAATCTCCAGCGTCTTGCAAAGGGATTCCCAGAATTCTCCTATGAACTTTGAGTCTATTTCCCAGAAGATTTCAGTTAGCAGGCCGCACAGCCTATATACTTCTTTCAGGATTGTGATTGTAATATCCTTGGCCATAGCTGATATTTGTAGGCTGATGAAATGTACCATCTTTGTAAATCAATTAACTACTACCATTATCTGAGTGCATTCTTGTGACTCTGGAAGTTGTGGGATGAAGTCCACAGAAATGGACGCCAATGCTGTGTAGAGTATTTGCAGTGGTTGCAATAATCCATACTTAGCGTGTCTAGGTGCTTTGTTATGTTGCCATTCATTACAGGATTATATGTAGTTGTTGACCTATGCTGCAAGTCCTTTACCTTAGAAGTTCCGCATAATAATCTCCTAGGTGTTTTCTTGTCCAAAATGTCCCCCAACCTTCGCATCATGACATCCTTCAGCGATCTTGGTATATAGTGCCTAACTATCTGGTACAAACAGTCTTTTCTTATAATAGAGCAGATTGTCAGTCAAGGTTCAATCCTTGGGGAAATCCTTTCTTTTGTCTCATCACTTAATGAGTACTTCTCTCCGTTGCCTTCACGCTGAGTCTGTTCTGATAGCTGCTTGTATCTCGCTTAGGAATTCACGATTAAACTGCTACATACCCTTTTGTAGGATAATGGCATTTGACATTAGATCCCATTCTGGTACTTGTGAAATATCGTACCAATCTTCGTTGTCTTTAATCGAAGCCTGCAAGTAGCTGATGCTGGGTTCCTGTGCTTTCACGATCAAGGATATTGTTGCTATATTAGTACTTCTGAATCCCACGGTTCCTTGTTCCTTGTTTTCTAACTTGGCTACTTCTATCATGTCAAAAGTATTAATGTTTTCTACCACCACGTGGACAATATGATCGCCCATTCTTATCAGGCAGTCAATGTCTTTATCATTGAAAAGTAAGATTTTGAGTATACCAGTGCAATCAGCATCGATTACTCTAGCTCTGGTGGAGATTCCGCTATGGACTGCTAATCCACTTCTTGGAACAACTCTTCCATAAGTTCCTTTGAGTAGCCCCACACCTATCCCCGACCTGATTAATGTTTGTTCATATTTCAAGACAATCTCATCCTCTATGGTGTATAGGTCATGTCCTGCCACCATTCTTGAGCCCTTTGTTGGCAAATATGCCTTCTTCCTCAATCTTTTGAACCCAATCACAGGTTACTTTCCCCCTCTTCGAGGTTCCAAATCCAAATCATTATACTCATTCCAGTCTTCTCCCTCATCGCCTACCCTCGCTACTAGTAATCCCAAGAAACTTTCTCCTTTCAAAGTTTTCTGTTCCTGATTCGTAGGTTCCTTTTCAGAATGGTATTCTGGCTGTCTGCTTAATGCGTCAGGCTTTCTGCCCTTTGTGCCTAGTTAGTATACAATACCAAAATTGTATTCCACTAACTTCTGTGCCTATCAAATTTGACGGCCACTCCAGACATTCACGGGTACGCAGTATTGTAGGTTCTGATAGTCGGTAAAGACTGCAATCAGATTTTCCGTTCCAATCAAGTAGTGTCTCTATTTCTTAAATACTTCGAGTATTGCGAGTAGTTCTTTATCATTAATTTCATAATTGCATTGCGCCAAGTTTAGTTTTCTGGAATGCAATGCTACTGGATGTAACCTTTTCTCAAAGTATCGTGTAAGTAGGCAACTGAGTGTAAATTCGCTAGCGTCGATTTCCACCTCTGCTTCTCTTTCAGGAAAGGAGTGGTGGAGTACGGGAGCTGTAGTGAATTGGTGTTTTAATTCTTCGAATGCTGTATCCTGCTCAACTTCCTATTTGTAATTCTTATGATTTCCTTGTAATATTTCGGTTATGGGTTTGAAAATAGCGGAGACGTTTTTAATAAATCTTTGGTAGAAGTTAGCGAATCCAATAAAGACTTGCACCTCTCTGACTGACTTAGATGCTTTCTACACCATTATGGATTCCACCTTGCAGGTGCTCATTGATACCCCATCAACTACCACCATATAGCTGCGGAATTCTACGTCTTTAGCATGAAATATTGATTTCTTTAATGATACTACTAATTGAAAGTCTGATAGACTTTGTAAAATCCTTTTTACAGCTACAATGTGTTCCTTTTCGTGCTTTGAGTAAATAAGAATATCATCACGGTAACACTTGACTTCAACGTCTGGGTATTCCTCTAGCACTTAGTTCATCATATCTTGGAAAGTTGCTACAGCATTAACCAATCCAAAAGGTATGACCTTATATTCGTAGTGTCTATATCTTATACGGAATGCCATCTTCTATTCATCTTTTTGCTTTATTCTAATCAAGTGATAACCATCTTTAAGGTCTAAATTGGAGAGGATCTTTGCGCTGGTTACTCGGTCTCAGTATTCAGACATTAGTAGAAGGGAATGTTTGTTGAGGATAGTAATCTTATTTATATTTCAGTAATCTACAACTAGGCGTTATTGAATTTGTATGTAGCAGCAGAATCTTAATAGCTTGAGTACGAGAATACAATACAGTATTAAAGGTATACTGTAGGCACACTTAGGCGAGGAGGATGGTAGTAGGAAGGCAGATTGGTTGTAGTTCTTGTCCTTAATTCTTTCTGACACTCGGAGTGGTAACCAGCTATATATCCAGGTGCGCATACTTAAGTGAAGAAAAGAAATAATCGGGAAGATCTTGTAAAAACATAAGTCCGAACAAGTTTGACCCCGAAAAACTACCAAGGAAATTCCAAGTAAAATATTTATAACTTGTAATAGTGTGAGAGATTTTAAATGGAAAGCTAACATGCAATGCACCTTCCGAAAAGGTCGCAGTACATAAGTGAAAATAACCGAGACATCCCACACATGCAATAAGAAAATATATATCCAATTATCCCATCGTTATCATGAAATATAAGCGAAATACCCCATGTATATACTCTTGCTGTAGTAATGTTCGTGATCTATAGGTAAACCAGAAAATATAACTAAGGAGAGAAATACAAGTTATTTAAAAGAAATATACTTATGAAACGAATAATAGAAAATTTCAACACTTCCCCTCATTATCTACAGCCCAACAGTCCCATTAGACGCTCATGCGCCGGTTTTGCCAAAGTCTTAGTACATATATCGGCTAGGTTTTCTGACGATGCAACCTTAAGTAGTGTGAATGAACCGTTATCGATTTCTTCGCGTATTTTGTGGAAATGTATATCGATATGTTTTGTTCGTTCGTTTAACTGATGATTTGTCGCTAGGAAATTTGCGCCGGTATTATCAGCATGTAGAGCGATAGGTACGGTTTGGCGAATGTCTTTGAGACCTTTGAGGTACCATTGGATTTGTCGTGCAGCCAGTGACATAGCTACATATTCCGCTTCGGTTGTCGATGTTGCGACCGAGGCCTGTTTCTTGGATCGCCAGGAGATACAAGCGCCGTTGAAAAGCATAATGTATCCTGTAAAGGAACGGCGGGTATCCAGGCAAGCAGCAAAGTCGGCATCGACATATGTATCGATAGCGTTCGTAGTAGTGTACGGATAGTGCAGTCCAATGTTCTTTGTACCATTGATGTATCGTAAGACATGTTTCGCGGCCTTGAGGTGTTGTTCCGTGGGACATGAAGAAAATTGAGAGAGAAATGAAATGGTATACGCTAGGTCAGGTCTTGTACCAGTGGTCAGGTACATAAGCGATCCTATTATCGATTGGTATGTGGAAGGGTCGGGTATCTGTTCCTCTTCTGTTCCTTTCCGTAGTTGAATGCCTTTCGGTAAGGGTGTGGATACAGAACGTGAGTTTTCCATAGAGTACCTTTCGAGGATTGACATGATGTATCGTTCTTGGGTAAGATGTATCCCGTCTGATGTATACGCGATGTGAAGGCCGAGCAGGAATGTAGCTTCCCCTAAGTCGGTAATCTCGAATGCCGTTTTCAGGTCTTCTATCAGAGAGGTGGCTTCGGGAGTTTCGGCCGAGTATATAGCGATGTCGTCAACATAAACCGAAATGTAGATGTCGTGTTTATTGTGAACAAACATGCATGGGTCAAGGGAGGATGTCTTAAAGCCTCTAGATGTTAAGTATCTAGCGAGGAGAGCATACCATTCATTCGCAGATTGCTTAAGTCCATAGAGACATCGGTTAAGTCGCCATACTTTATCTCCGTTACTGTACCCAGGTAACGGTCGCATGTAGACTTCTTCTTTCAATTCACCATAGAGGAAGGCTGATTTAACATCGAATTGTCGTGGTCGCCATCTGTTTTTGGCGCAAACGGCAAGCAGGAAACGGAGTGATTCATAACGGATAACTGGTGCGAAGGTGTCGTCAAAGTCGAACCCAGGTACTTGAGAGAAACCTTTGGCCACGGCTCTTGCACGGTATCTTTCCAGTGTACCGCCAGCATTTCGTTTTGTTTTGTATACCCACTTACTATCGATTATCTTTCTTCCAATCGGTTTATCTACTTCATCGAAAGTTCCATTCTTTTTCAGTGCTTTTATCTCATCGTCCATAGCGGAGGTCCAATGTTCCTTAAGCGAACTAGTGGTTGCTTGGTGATACGTTAAGGGGTCCTCGTTTGCTTGTACTTTGACATTTCTGCCATAGTATTGAGGTGGGCGGATGAGTCTTCCAGATCTAGTCCGTGTTGCCGGTGGTTCTTCCGGTTGTTCCTCCTGTTCAGGTGGTTCCGGGGTTGCCTCTGGTGTTGCGGTTTCATCATAGTCTTCTGGGTTTTCTGGCGGTGGAGGAGGATGTACTTCGATGGTCGGTTTTGGTGGTGTCTTTTCTGTGTCTGATTCCGGTGGCTCATATGGGGTAGAGAGAGGTATCTGTTTTTCATATGGAGTAGGGAGAGGTGGTAGAAAGACATTCGCATAGATTTCTGGTTCTGGTAATGATTCTGTTGGAGTTGATGGTTGTATTGTTTTGTTCGTCCAATGTATCTGTCGCGTTTCAGAAATCTTATGCTGTGAGGGGATGTATATCCGGTATAATTTGTTGGAGGAAGTATATCCGACAAGGTATCCTTCGATTGCCCGAGGTTGTAGCTTAGTTCCAGGTTTGCGTGTTTCCTCTGGTATATGGACAAAGCATTTGGTCCCGTAGGGGCGAAGGTGGTTTATCAACGGCTTTTTGTTGTAGAGAGATTCATAGGGCGTTGAGTTTCCTATGGATCGGTTAGGGAGTCTGTTCCTTAGGTATACAGCGGTTGTGATTGCTTCAGCCCATAGTCGTAGCGGTAATCCTGTAAGCATAGAACGTGTTGATGTGATTATCGTCCTATTGTACCGTTCGGCAACACCATTAGATTCGTGAGAATAAGGAGGGGTTTTGTCATGTATAATTCCATGCTTCTGTAACAATGTTATCATTTCATTATTGACATATTCTCCTCCGTTATCTGTTCGGAATCGTTTAATAACAGCACTGTCCTGGGTTTGTCTTTCCTTGATGAACTGTGTAAACACTTTTACGGTATCGGATTTAGCCTTGATGGGATAAACCCAAGTGTATCGTGTACAGTCGTCTATAAACGTGACATAGTACCAGGAGTTGCCAAAGGATGGGGACGAAAACTTTCCACTTAGATCTGAATGAATTAGATCATAGGGGCTTTCACATCGACTTTGTATTGATTCGGGTTTGTGCTTTGTTGACTTTGAGGTGATGCAAGTTTCACAACGCCAGTCTTTAGGAACTTTGGGGATTGACGGGTCGTCACTGTAGTTGTTGCTTTGGAGGTAAGGAGGTGAAGGGTGTCCAAGTGCTTCATGCCATTGTTGGTAAGTCATCTTGTTCGCTACTTCCTTTTCCTCTTGCACAACATAATCTTGACCGTCTAGTTTTCCCCAGATTACTTCGTCTTTATTTTTCCCTAAAATGAACATGTCCTTCCCTTTACTACTTAAAGAAAAACCCTTTCCCATCGAAACCACAGCGCGCCATGACATCAAGTTGCTTTTACCCAACTTGGGAACCCAGAGAACTCGTTGCAGGACTATCGGAACTACATGACCTTTTGAGGTTTTGGCCATGAGTCTAACCATTCCTGAACCACACGACTCTATTATAGAGTCATCTCCCAACTTAACGGTACCAGTACTAGGTACATAGTTTATAAGAAGGTCTAGGTCATTTGTCATGTGTGAGCTTGCGCCGGTATCGATTACCCAGTTGAGTGGGTGAGGGTTTCTTTGTGTCGAGAGGAGGGAGGAGGATGTACTGACCGGTTCGGATATCTCTTCCTTTCCGATCTTGGCTGAACTAACAGCTTTCTTTTCCTTTTTCTTTTGGTTATCGGCCTTGAGTTTGTTACACTCATTCCAAGTATGTCCCTCTGACCATGCAGTGGGGTAGTGCTTTTTACAGTAGGTACATTCCTTGGTATTGGCCGGCGTCTTTCGAACGATTTCCCTTTCCTTTCCTTTTCCTTTGACATCAGCACTTTTGTACGCATTGTCTGTTTCGGAATTACCCGAAGGTCTTAAGTCCAACCGTTTGTTATGGACATGATCGTAGATAAGGTCCTCCTTGGTCTGGAGGTTGTCAACATTGTTAATCATTGACTCGGGGAGGGAACGGAGAAGAACAGCAGCTTTTGCTTCAGGTGACGTGAAAACCGTTTTGAAAACAAACAGCAAGGTGTATCGGTCATCAGCGGAGGAGGAGGAGCAACGATGTTGCATTCGATTCTACAGGGTATCGTATGCATTGATGTGATCGGCTATCGGTGTGGCCACATTGTATTTGGCGTCAAGGACAGCGTTGAGTTGCTCAAAGAAGGAGGAGGTGTTTTCTATGGCAAATTTGTCTTGAAAGGCTTTCCATATGGCTGCTGGTGTTTTGTGGGTTACCAGGAGGATTAGCCATTGGGAGTCTATCGTTTCAAGGAAGTAGGTCGCGGTCCATTGGTATCGGTCCCTAAACTCATCTATCTTCTCACTATTGTTTTCGCCTTCTTCGTCTTCGCACGGTTCCGGTATTATCTCCCTTTCAGTTACTATGTCCCAGCAGTTGTAAAGTCCCAGCACATATTCCGAGATATCGCGCCATGATCTGTAGTTGTCGGACGCGGTGAGCTTTGGAATAGAGCTCAGTTTGTAGGAGGGTGCCCAAGAACGTTTGGAGTTGTTTGCGATGTTTCTGGCAGCTGGGGTAGGAGCTGCTGGGAGCGGTCCAACAGCAGGGGATGCTGGAAGTGGTACGCCAGCAGCTGGTGGTGGTAAAGGTAATCCAGCGGTTGCTGGGGGAGGTAACGGAGATTGGGGAGGTACTGCGGCAGCATTTGAGGAAGTTTGGATCATGTCGCTTAAGTATCGGTACTATTGTTGAAAATTAAATAGCAAGCCTAGCCAATCGGACACCTTATTTTGCTATAGGAAGCGATAAGGTGTGTGAGCGAGTGGTTAGGGTTATGGGGGGTATAAGCTCTGATGTTGAGCAAGATGGTTGCGACCGTAGGGTTGGAAGTGATAAATCCGTTCGGTTGGAGGAAGCGATTATTTCGTTCATGAGAGGTAGAGTAGTAGAGTGTTTTCTATTGAAGTGTGTGAGTGTATGTCGTATGACTATGAATGCACCTGGCTCATAACCTATGGAATTTGTATGCAGCGGCACAATGTTAATAGCTTGAGCACGAGAATACGATACAGTATTAAAGGTATACTGTAGGCACACTTAGGCGAGGAGGATGGTAGTAGGAAGGCAGATTGGTAGTGGTTCTTGTCCTTAATTCTTTCTGACACTCCAAGCGGTAACTAGCTATATATACAGGTGCGCATACTTAAGCGAAGAAAAGAAATAATCGGGAAGATCTTTTAAAAACATAAGTGCAAATAAGTTTGACCCTGAAAAACTACCAAGGAAATTCCAAGTAAAATATATATAACTTGTAATGGTGTGAGAGATTTTAAATGGAAAGCTAACATGCAATGCACCCTCCAAAAAGGTCGCAGTACATAAGTGAAAATAACCGAGACATCCCACACATGCAATAAGAAAATATATATCCAATTATCCCATCGTTATCATGAAATATAAACGAAATACTCAATGTATATACTCCTGCTGTAGTAATGTTCGTGATCTATAGGTACACCAGAAATATAACTTAAGGAGAGAAATACAAGTTATTTAGAAGAAATATACTTATGAAACGAATATTAGAAAATTTCAACAGGTGTAATCTGCCATCTGGTTCAGGTACGAATAATATGAGTGCTCCGGCTGGTGATTGGCTCCACATGATTTTTCCTGATTTGATCTGGGTTTCCAAGCATTCCTGTAAAGCCTCAAGCTGTTTTTCACATAGTGGATATATGGGCCCCTAGGGGGGAGTTGACTCTGGAATCAACTTGATCTCATAATTGTAGGTTTGTCTTGAGGCCAATTTTTCTGCCATCTAAGCTTCAAATAAATGTTTTTAATGCCAGTATAGCTTTGGTAACCATTTGAGTTCCAGCATATTCTTGATGGCTCTGATTCGGCTGATGCGACATGCATTAAGATCCCAAGCAACTGATTCATCATATTCGAATATATCCGCTATTCCTGCATCTTCTTCCATATTGTATTCATAACATTTTATGGAGAAGGTCCAATTTTCTGCATCTTCTATGTGAGACACTGGGTGTTCTTAATGCCACCAACTAAATAGAATTATCATTCCCAGATGAGCTGCTTTAGCCACTTTACACGATACATCAGAGATCTGTCAGTTTGTTCCGATCTCCAGCTTTATAGGTAGGATATAACAGTACCCTCCAGAAGCAGCCGATGATGTATCAAACCCTAAGATATCCACTGCATTGTTGCATTCAATAATAGGAATGCGAAGGTCTTCAACTAGGTCCTTGTAGATAATGAACAAGTTTAACCCCATGTCTAACAAGACTTTAATTTTGTATGGCTTATGGTGTATATGGAGGTAAGCGATACCATGCAGACAGTTGTATCGCCTTTATTTTGGAGCGTCTAATTCTACACGCTTAGTGGAGATAAGAGTTTCTTGATTATTGCATTTAGGCATCACAGGTATTGAGTGTAGGTAACAGGATGTTTGTTACTACACCCGTATAGTTTCGACCATTGAGGTCTCCTCCGACAAACTAGTAACTCTTTAACTCTAACAATGTGAGTTTACATACTGAGAGGCGTTTCACCGATATTCAATTGCATTTGACCAGTTTTCAGGCTGGATCCCTTCTCCCAACATGCCAAAACTAGGCTCATAGCGGATTTTCAAGTGATTATTAGCCATTTCACTGCCCGGGTGTGCGGTACTTGCTCTCACCAATCTGTTCCCTCAGGGTTTTGCTTATCTTTCCAGCTACCTCAGAGGGGCATTGCCCACCAAAGTGGTACATCCCTACTCCATACTCTGGCCAGAAGGCAAAATAGTACATCTGTATCATACAACTCAAATGTATGTGGTAGGTGGAATAGCGCGCATCAGTTGTCCTCCTGTCGTGTATTGTTATCAAGTCGATCTTGCATTGCTCTATCCCAACTTCTTCAGTATAGTAACTTGTTTCCACATGGGCAGTAGGTGGCCACCAGGTGACTCGACAGACTTCGCACTGTTGGCTCTTGGACTACGTGGACATGTTGACTATCCACTCTTTCGATCAACACTGTCCATATATTGATTCTTGTGTTCAAGCTCTCAAGTCCCTCGTGTGGTCCCTTTACTTGAAGCCTCCTTGCCTTGATCCCGCAAGGAGAGACTAGCTATGTACCACTTTGATCATTTTGAGTTTCAACTCCCATAGTTGCACACAGACTACCCGATCCCCATTATGGCCAGTACTTAATACACCTTAGCCAAAGGGGGTTCCCATTTCGACTCCAGTATCATATGGATACTGACAACCCAAATGCCATCGCTATTGGTGCCAATGAACTGACCTAGGTCAGTTTTTTATTGTCCTCCAGTTCTGAGATCCTATTTGTTTGGGCTGGATGCTGGACGGTAGCAACTCTGGGAGCTAATTTAGGCTTTACAATAGCTGATCTTGCTCGTGAAGTTCCTATTTTTATCAGTCTTGAACTGACCATTGCCGCCAATATATAGGCATCTCTCCAACACAGTTAGTGGGCATGGTTTTTCTTTCCACAATGCGTACACTTTCTGTCTCACCTCTGAGTGTCTATCACACTCTGCTAGATACCGGTATGGGGCTGGTCAAAGTTTGTGTGAGTGGTCTTAGTCGCACCTCCCAACCTTTTCCTATGTTTCTCCAGTTCATTGTCTCTTTTCCGCTTTCGTAGTGAGGTTCAATCTACCTTGACACGAGGTTTAGTATCCCTTTATCGCTTGGGCTAAGAGTCACATCGGATTTCTCTATTGACCTCTTGAACTATGTTTTGCTTGGATGGTTAGTCTCTTGCTAGCTTTTCTCTAGCGAGAAGTGCCTCTCCCAATCGACCACATCTCGTGCGCGCTTTTTCCCATCCTTGATTTGTCGTATATTTTGGGACCAACGACCTGCAGACAATTTGTTAGGAAGTTTATTTTCTCCTTTCTCCCTCCAGGATTCTCCGGTCATGTGTGCCCTGATGTTTAGGTTATGCATGACTGTGAGGTAATGTTCAATACTGCCTTCGTACTCCAGTAGCCTCCTAGCTCGAAGTCCTAGTCTTTCAGCTTCCATCGCGACAAATCATTTGATTATATCATGTTTAAAACTAGTCCACATAGCCAGATCTGGCTGCTAGGCTTCCCCTTGAAGTCCATCCATGGCCTGCGGATACCAGATAGTCTAAGGAAGTACTATATCTCTCTTAGTATGCTTGAGTGCATTTATAACTCGTTCCTGCACATCATCCCAGATCCACGGGTTTCTTTCGAAATAGTCTGTACCTTGTATAATCCACACATATATATCTTGCACAGATTCATCCGCAAAGAATGGGGTTGGTTCTGACTGCCGCTTAATATTTAGCGCCATCGTGTTGGCAAGTATTTCTGCCATACCAGACTGATCTGGTGTTTGTCCTCGCCTGCTACAGCTAAGACTTCCTCTCCTTCTTCCTCCCTTATCATCATCATCGTCATCATCACTCAGATCTCCTGGATCACCTCCCTCGACACCTGCAGGGGATGCATCAGCGGCTTCTTTGCCTTTCCCCTTTTCTCTTTGTGTAGGCAGAGCGTAATAGTTTTCATCATCTACCTCGTCAACTGTGGATTAGGGTGCTGGTCCTGCAGCTTCCAGACTTAGTACAGCAGCCAGTATCTTATTTACCGCTACCATTAATACCTTTAGAGTATTAATTGTCTCCTCGTTTTGCTGCTGTTGCTGGTCTAGGGAGCTGCAAATCTCCGCCTGGTGAGTAGTGCCATTTAGACACTCTTGTGCTATGGTACAGTTGACCTCTCTTTCGCATGTGATGCTGTGAGTACGGAATTCTGAGAATTCCGTTCTTTGGCTGGTCACCATCTATTCCAGCATCTGGTCTCGGGCTAATACCTCCTGACTTTGTTGCCTGATAGTTGCATGTAACCTCGTAGTTAGATCTTCATGTTTCAGCTGATGCCTATCTTGGACATCTATCTTCTTGGCCACCTCCTGTAGAATCTCTTCTTGGATACCCTTGACCTCCTATTCCACACCTGCCAGCTGCATGAACAAGATCGCAATATCATTGCCCTGGACATCTTATCTATTGGCGATTTGTTATTGAACCTTAATGTCACGGTTGCGTAGCAGATAGTGGAAGGAGATGTTTGTAGCAGGTAGTGGAAGGAGATGTTTGTGGCAAGTAGTGAAAGGAGATGTTCCACCATGATGAAAATATTCGTCATGAGGTGTTAGTTTGATTTACTTTCACGCACATGACCTATTAAGAGGTCATGGGGGCAGCTCACGAGACTAAGGGGGCTGCGCAGTTTGATTTACTTTCACGCACATGACCTATTAAGAGGTCAGGTGATTTACGCACATGACTAACGATGCGGTGATATGATGTTTTTCATGAGTCACGATTATGACTCATAGGTGTTTTGATTTATAAGCGGGTTAGGTGAAGGACTATAAAAGGAGGCCGGTAGAGCCTGGTAGTTAGTTCTTCACGCAACCACCTATTATACTTTCTTACCTATACTATTATGAATAGATTCTATTCTACCACTTCGAGAAACCTAACATGATATGACTTGATTATTAGCGTTCAAGAAAGGAACGTAGACAGCGGTCTAAGAATAATAATCAAGGTCTTGGTAAAGGGAAGAGATGAAGTAACGGAGCACTAAGGAAGAGAAGTATCGCATTATTATAAACAGACTAACAGAGAGCTGTTACCTGTCGCAGGATACTTATTGATATCAGGAGATAGGTAGGATACCTAACATTTGATTGCGTCTCAAAAGCGACACCCAACAGCAACATGGAGGCAGAACAGACAGGAGAAGGGACAGGGACAGCCCCGGCCCCACCAGCACTATTGAATGTGCTGAGCGTGACGGGAGAACAACTGGAATACATGGTAGCAGGACTCAGGCCTGCACGAACGATGGAAGGACTCAAATTAAGGAACCCTGACATCTTTGACGGAGAACCAACCAGACTCAGAGGATTCCTGGTACAGCTTAAACTGTACTATGAAGCCAAAGAATGGACGGACGAACACGACGACAAAAAAAGCAGAATTGCGAAAACTCTGCTCAGGGGTACAGCAGAGAAATGGATCACTCCAATCGTGGAAGGGACCACCCCTAAGGTGTGGCACGAATGGGAAGAGTTCGAGAGAGATCTCCAAGCTCAATTCGAGGACAAAGACAAATGACAAGGAGCAAGGAACCAGACCCAGAAAATAGTGCAAGGAAAAAATACGGTCATCGAATTCTGGCACAACATACAACTGTTAGCCCCGGATGCCGAATATGATACGCATACCCTGCGACAACAACTCTTAAGGGGGGTCCACGAAGAACTGCGCGAAGCATGAACCAACTTGGACAGAGTTTTCAACACGACCGAAGAACTGGCCCAGTGGTTCGCAGAGCTCAGGAATAGGAAGAACCAAGGACGAAGCAACTGAGAAAGACCGGCCCAACAACAAAATGGACCACCGAGGGCCCTAACGACCAATCAAGAAGGAGAGGCAATGGACCTTGACGCAATAAGAGGAACAACCCAACGATTCCAGAGACCAGGACAGAGGTTCAGATTAGCCTGTAAACCAATACGGCCGAACCTCCCAAGGATAACACCGGAAGAGTTCCGGAAGTAATGGGACAGCAATTTGTGCTTGCTCTGCGGAAAGGCAGGACATCGAGCAATCGAACGTCCAGACAAGAACGCCAAGATTCGAGAAATGGGGGGCCGACCATCGGAAGAAATGGAGGAAGCTTTAAACGATGACAGTCCCCAGTAGCGAGTGGTCTGAGGGATGACCAGCACGAAAAACCCAGTAGGCCTATACGAATATCGACAGCAACGGACCACGAGGCACAAATCAACAAAACGGATAACAACGATGACGAATCAGATCAACTAATGATAAAAATCAAAATACTCAGAAAAAACGCGATTACCGAAACCAACGCAATGGTCGATTCGGGAGCAACGGAGGACTTTATCGACCGAAAATTCTGCAATACCCACCATATACCCCTCACGAAAATCGACAAACCAAGGAACATCTATGTGGTTAATGGGGAAAAGAGCAAGGCGGGCCCCATTACCCATGTGGCCAAAGTGGCCATGGAAACGGGATCTCATCAGGAAACTATAACATTACAAGAAGCAAATATGGTCAAATATACTGCTATCCTGGGGATACCATGGCTAAGGAAACATAACACGAATATCGATTGGAAAAAAAGACTGATCGACTTCGGAAGCGAGAGGTGTACCCAAGTATGCCTAAATAAATCACCAAAAATCAACGCAGTACCTACTGGACTGGCCAGATGGAAAAATGAATACAGTCCAATCACAGAGACAAGGAGCAGAGAAGAAGACATTCGGATCCAACGGTTGGAACCCGAAGCAAAAATACCGACCAAAGGGTCGAAGGGAGCGGCGGGACATGACCTGTACAGCATCTAAGAGGAAATCATCCTGGCCAAAACGCAAGCGGTGATAAAGACAGGAATGTTGATCAGATTACTGGATAGCACCTACGGACGAATTGCCCCATGAAGTGGATTAGCTACCAGGCATGGCCTAACCACAGGAGCA
This sequence comes from Tuber brumale, assembly GCA_014065205.1. Taxonomy (NCBI): domain Eukaryota; kingdom Fungi; phylum Ascomycota; class Pezizomycetes; order Pezizales; family Tuberaceae; genus Tuber; species Tuber brumale. Next base: position 150,570 of record JACCEG010000167.1, read on the forward strand.
GGGGTGATAGATGCAGACTGTCGCGGAGAAATCAAGATTCTCTTAATGAACCTGAAAGAAGACTACGAAGTCAAGAAAGGCGATCGGATTGCACAATTGATTGTCAAAAAGATCTAGAATAGAGGACTACGAGAAGTAGACGTCCTCGACGAAACAGGATGACAGGATCGTGGATTTGGAAGCAGCAGAAAAAACACCCTCCAAGAAACCAAAGAACGACCAGTCGATATCAACTTCATATCAGCTCAGACCTGCGGGAAGCTATATCGGAAAGGAGAACAAACCGGTGTTCTCAAATGGGGTCAAGAAGAAAAGGAAACGACAATAGCGGAGACCACGACGATCAGCACCAGATTAGCGGTACGACAAGAAGCAACAAAAAAGAAAGTGACTCTCAGACAGCTGGTACCAGGCGAATACCATGGCTTCTTAGACATGTTCGAAGAAGGAGAAAGGACGGACTTGCCAGAGCATAGAGAGGAAGACCATAGGATCAACATAGTGAGCAGAGCACCATTCATGAAACTTTACTCCGGGAGAGAAGAAGAGTTGAAGGCTCTACGAGATTACCTCCCGCAGAACCTGAAGAGAGGATGGATACGGCCATCCTCATCAGCAGCTGGAGTACTGATATTATTCGTCAAGAAGAAGGACGGGAAGCTCCGACTATGCGTGGATTTTCGAGGACTAAACGCAGTCACCAAGGAGGACCCATATCCACTACCGCTAATCGACGAAGCATTGGATAGATTGGGGAAGGCCCTATACTACACGAAGCTAGACATCATGGATGCCTACCAGAACATCAGAATATTCGATGGAGGCGAATGGAAACCAGCATTTCGAACACGATACGTGCTATACGAATACCTGGTAATGCCGTTTGGATTGTCCAACGTACCGGCAACATTCCAAAGATGGATCAACACCAAACTCAGCAGGCTTTTGGATATATGTTGTATCGTCTACTTAGACGATATCCTCATTTATTCAAAAAGAATGGAACAATACCGGAAGGACATTCAAAACGTTATGCAGGCTTTAAGGGAAGCAAAGATCAAACTAAAATCGATGAAATGCGAATTCCATCAACAGGAAACCAAATATTTGGGGTTTGTCATCAACCCTGATGGAATACGAACCGACCTGGTCAAGACAGCAGCGATCGACGAATGCAAACCACCAAAGAGCGTAAAAGGAGTACAAAGCTTCTTGGGCTGTTACAACTTTTATCCCCGATTCATCGAAGGATTCAGCAGAGTGGCGAAACTACTATACGAAACGACGAAGAAGGATACCAAAGGGAACTGGACGGACAAACAGCAAATAGCATTCGATAACTTAAGGAAAAAACTCACTATGGTATTGATACTGCAACACTTCGATTAGAAATTGCCAATCATGATCGAAACGGACGCATCGGATTACGTTTGCTCGGGGATCTCGTCAAAGTTAGGAAATGACAAACTGTGGCGCCTGGTGGCATTCCGATCGAAGACGATGACCAAAGCCGAATGCAACTACGATATCCATGATAAATAACTGTTGGCGATAGTTCAGGCACTTAAGGCATGGGGAAAATACAAACTGGGAAACGAACACGATATTAGGGTGGTAACCGACCACAAAAACCTCCTAGCCTTCACCACCACCAAAGAACTCAATCAACGACAAACGAGATGGAGTGAAACCCTATCTCAATATCATATCAAAATTGAATACCAACCGGGAAAACAAGGAGGACAACCTGACGCCCTTACTAGGAGGCAGGAAGACCTACCGACCAAAGAGGATGAAAGGATCTAACAGAGAAAAAGGATTCTCTTACCAAAAGAAAGATACTGCAAAGACGAGAAAGAAAACGGAAGAAACCAATCCATCAACGAGATGGAAACAGCAATATTATCCAACAATGACCATACAGAATGGATACGAAGCACAATGGAGCAGGATACCGAAATACAAGCAATCAGAAAGCTTTAAACGAAAAGCAAAAAGAAATGAAGGGGATAGCACTCGGGCTATACGAAGAAAAAGAAGGATACCTTTGGTACGACAACAAGATAAAGATCCCGGGCAACGAACCTCTGCGAACGGAAACGATAAGGAGAAACCGTGACATACCACAAGCGTAATATGGCGTAACGGCCAAAACTACGGAACTGATCAGGAGATCATACTACTGGCCGACGATAAGAGAGGACATCAAGAGATATGTCAAGAACTGTGAGATATGCCAGAGGACGAAGGCAGTACATCACACGCCATATGGATTGCTAAAATCTATCGAACCCCCAGGAAGACCATGGCAATCTATTGCCATAGATTTTATAACTGGACTTCTGGAATCGAAAGGTTATGACGCAATATGGGTTGTTATTGATCGTTTGACCAAGATGGTCCACTTCATACCCTGCAGAACGGACATGGACACACGACAATTCTTTCTCCTCTTTAAGGATCAGGTGTTCAGGATCCATAGACTACCGAAAGATATCATATCAGACAGAGGATCACTATTCACGGCAAATATCTGGAAAGAAATCACAAAGACAATGGCGCATCAAAAGGAAACTCAGCACGGCATTCCACCCGCAAACAGACGGAAAAACAGAAAGGACGAATGCCATATGGGAAGAATATCTGTGGGCATACACCAATTATCAACAAGACGACTGGGCCGGTATGCTAGCAACTGCCGAGTTTGCATACAACAACGGAAAGCAAGAAACGACCAAGACGATACCCTTTTTTGCGAACTATGGATACAACCTAATATACGAACCGGCAAAATACAACCTACGTGCGCAATCAATCGAAACGAAAAAAATGCAACAATTGCATGAAATATTACGAGAAGAAATATGCAGCGCACAGGAAAAACAGAAAGAGTACACCGATCGACACTGAAAACGCGATCCTAACCTCCAAGTCAACGACAAGGTGAGGTTGATACCAAGGAATATACGGACCACCCGACCATCAAGAAAACTGGACTACAAGAAACTAGGACCATTCAGAATCATCGAACGCATCGGACTAACAGCATATAAACTTGACCTCCCGCGCTCAATGAACAACACTCAACCTACATTCCACATCAGTCTCCTTGAACCCTACCAAGACAATGCCTTTGCATCACAAAAGAAACTTCCTCCGCCGCCGATCAAGATCGAGGGCGAAGACGAATACGAACTTGAGAAAATCATCGACTAAAGACTACACTACAACAAACTCCAATACCGAGCCAAGTGGACAGGCTACTCGGAAGAACACGATCAAGTGTGGTACCCAGCCACTAAGCTCGCAAAAGCTCAAGATGCCATCCAACAATTCCATCGAAACTACCCCGACAAGCCCAGACTTATGCCCGATGGAAGACGGGGTTTGGATCAAGGAAGAAGTCAACAACGAAGATTGGGTCCAACTAGTGGACCTACCGATCAGGAAAACGAAGGAAACAGAAGACGAGAAAGGACACAAGTGGCTGTCGTGGACACGGTGCTACGACGACGGGTGCCCCACCCACTACACGGAGAAGATGGGAACAAATTACTTTCCCAAGAAAAGAGACAGGACACCACCGGTGTCGCCTCCTCTAGGCGACAAGAACAAGGTTTCGGGGACGAAATCTACCGGGAGGGGGGCCAAATAATCCAAGAAAGCTACCTGGGAACAGGACCCAGCACCATTGCCAATCTCGTCGGCAACACAGGAGGATACGGTGGAAAGCCTGCAGAGGGAGCTGATCACGATCAGCGAACAAAAAACAATGGCAGAAGTAGAGAAGGAACTCTACAAAGGCCAGGCTTCCATGTGGCAGCAGAAGGCAAGGGTATGGGAGAAAAAGAACGTGCAGCTGGCAAGAGCAGTGACGGCTCAACAGGTCAGGGCAAGTTTGGCGGAATACAAAGTTGGGAAAATGGACTCCCAACTGAAGAGGAGGAATGCGAGGATCCGAAGGTTGGAAAACCTTCAAAAAGAGAGCAAGAATTGGATGCGTCGGGTAGGACGCAATATCCTGCAGACGGCGGGAAACGAAGAGGGGGATGAGTTCCCGATGGCTTAATGGGACTTAAACCATGGGGAGAGGTGAGCTATTGTCATGGTTGCGTGGCAGATAGTGGAAGGAGATGTTTGTGGCAGGTAGTGGAAGGAGATGTTTCACCATGATGAAGATATTCGTCATGAGGTTTTAGTTTGATTTACTTTCACACACATGACCTATTAAGAGATCATGGGGGCAGCAGACGAGGCCAAGGGGGCTGCTCAGTTTGATTTACTTTCACGCACATGACCTATTAAGATGTCAGGTGGTTTACGCACATGATCAATAATGCGGTCATATGATGTTTTTCATGAGTCACAATTATGACTCATAGTTGTTTTGATTTATAAGCGGGTTAAGTGAATAACTATAAAAGGAGGCCGGTAGAGCCTGGTAGTTAGTTGGTACTAGGGGTACCACCTCCCACTTCGTCAGAAGACTTGGACTGGCCCAGGGGGCCTTTTCCACCATCAAAAGACTGTCCAGGCCGGGTAAAGGCCTTCCTCCATACCTCTGCCATCGACTGGCATCATCATTGATCTCCCCGATCCTCCTCTACGGAGCTGACCTCTTCTCGCCGAGCCTTACCCTTCTTGACCGCATGTCGGTCTTCTGGAGGTCGGTCCAGAGATGGGTCACGAACTGTTTTTCCTCGACACCAGTAGGCATCCTAGCTTGCGAATCAGCCCTACCCCCAATGCCCCTCTTGCTACGTCACCGCCAAAGACTTGCAGCCATTAGAATGGTCTGCCTCCCGCCTGGGGCCAACCCGGCAACCGCCAGGCTCCACCCCACGTTCCCGTCCTCGTCCCCCTTCAGGGCCCTCGACGACCACCGCCACTTTACGCGTGGTCTGACGTCGGTCTATGCCCCCCTCTCATGGAGGACGTCTGTCCCCTCCCCGCCTATAAGAAAACACCTCCCGATCGATGCCATTGCCCATCGGACCCTCCCCTTCCTCCCAGCTTCTGGCCCCCTACCGGTGGCCGCCCCCGACCTCCTCCCACCTGCAGGTCTCCAACTGGCGACAAGTGCCCCCTCATACAAGTCAATCAAGCTCAAAATTAGATAAGAGCTACTCAAAGACTGGAACGACCAGTTCCCACCGCCTCCCACCTACCCCTACCCCGCGTCCCTTTCCCCCCACCCGTTTATGGGGCTTGGGAGGTTTATGGCGGGGAGGATCCACCAAATGCGCTCAGGCAAGAGCTACCTAGCTGCCCACCCATCATGATTCACTGAAGACCCCTCTCCCCTCTGCCCGCTTTGCGAGGAAGAAGGAGAGGACTTCACCCATGCCATCCTTGACTGCGAGTCCCGCAAGGAACCTAGAGAGCGCCACCTCCGAGGCCTCACTTCGATCGAT
>JACCEG010000167.1:162420-176627 GCA_014065205.1 Tuber brumale
TCATAGTTGTTTTGATTTATAAGCGGGTTGAGTGAAGGACTATAAAAGGAGGCCGGAAGAGCCTGGTAGTTAGTTCTTCACGCAACCACCTATTATACTTTCTTACCAATACTATTAAGAATAGATTCTATTCTACCACTTCGAGAATTCTACCACGATACGACTTGATTATTAGCGTTCAAGAATGGAACGTAGACAACGGTCTAAGAATAATAATCATGGTCTTGATAAAGGGAAGAGGTGAAGTAACGGAGCACTAAGGAAGCGAAGTATCTCATTATTATAAAGAGACTAACAGGGAGCTGTTGCCTGTCGCAGGATACATACTGATATCAGGAGATAGGTAGGATACCTAACATCTGTTCCCTTCCCAAGTCAATGAGTAATATCATTGATACCTTCCAAACCAAGGAGCACCTTACCTATGATCATGTCTACAATAAACTGTAGGACTAGAGATCATTGGCTAATCTGGAAGGAGAGAAAGCATATGTAAGCGCTGATGTCAAAGTAAAAGAAAAGGAAAGGTATGTGGTTCAAAAGACACCAGCCAATACTAAGGAATATACCTACAGCAAAAAATATTACCCTACTGTGCGGTCAGAAGGAAATACTTGAAATGAGTATAATATACTCAAGGCCAATAATCAAAAGATGTAAGACAGAAATGTGGTTAACATAGCTAAGATCACAAAGGAAGAGATATCTGAACTAGTCAGTACATCCTACTTTCTCCTCTCTACATGTGGAAGCTCTCACCCACTCAATTGGTGAATCGATATTGGTGCAAGCTCACATATGAACAGTAACCTAAACCTTCTTATAAACTATCTACCAAGTACAGGCACTGTTAAGTTGATTGATGACTCAGTAATAGAGTCATTCAGTTCAGAAATGGTTAGACTTATGGCCAAAACATCAAAAGGTCGTGGAGCTCCAATAGTCCTGCAACGAATACTCTAGGGTCCCAAGTTAGGTAAAAGCAACATGATGTCACAATGCACTGTGCTTTCAAGGGAAAAGGGTTATTCTTTATGCAGCAAAGGAACGGACATGTCCATATTAGAGAAAGATAAAAGTGAAGTAGCTTAGGGAAAACCAGGAAGTCAGAATTATGTTGTGCAAGAAGAAATGGAGGTAGTGAACAAGATGACTTACCAATAATAGCATGAAGTACTTGGACACCATTCGCCTGCTTACCTCCAGAATAACAACTACAGCGATGACTCATCAATCCCTAAAGTTCCTAAAGATTGGCACTGTAAAACCTGCATCACCTCTGTCATAAATGTGGCTTAGCGAGGAAGAGGTTTTTAGGTGACTCATAGTTATGAGTCATAGGTATGTTATGTTTCACACATGACCTCATTTAAGAGGTGATGGGTTTCGCGCATGTGACTACTTTGGTCATATAACATAGTTATGATAGTATGTTATGTTTTTGAGTTTCACACATGTGACCACTTTGGTCATATAACATGGTTATGATGGTATGTTATATTTTGCAAATAACCTGATTTAGAAGTCATGGGTTTTACACATGTGACCATTTTAGTCATATGACTTGTTGAGAGGATTTTACATGACTCACAGTTACAAGTTATATGGGGTGCATGACTCGAGGAGTAAGGCACAATGGCATGAAGAGCAACTATGTAAGGAGGTCATTAGGACCGAGTAGATAGGCCACATTCCGATTCCCCTATTTTCCTCCCCCTACATTTCTACCTTGTTCTCAACACCATCAGCGTCCAGTATGCCTATACATTTTCGCCTTCCTAAAGACCTTCAAGCTGTGGCCTCCATGTTGCAACAGGAATTCCTTCAGTTCCTCTTCCCCCCTCCGAGCACTCCTCTATATCAGGAATCCATCTTCACGTTCTCCTTCTTCTCAAGCTACTCGAAATGTACTCATCAGAGGTGGGCATGTCCTCCAACCTTTTTCACCCTATCTGCTCGCGTGAGCTTCTTGACCTCTCTCCCAGTGAAGCCATTATCCTCTCCCTTCTCTGCTCCTCTCTTCCAGCCTCTGGGGCCTTCTCTGCTCAGATCGACAAACTTGCACTAGTAGTTGCTCAACTTTCCAGAGAGGTAGACGAACTCTGCTCATGCCGGGACAAGGTTCCATGCCCTCCTGCACCCACTGCTCAGAGCGGCATTGTGACCGCAACACTCTCCACTTCCCATCTGGACATACGGGATCTTGCGTCCCAGCTGACCACCCCCCTCCACCAACCATCATGTCATCAGCAGCCCTTACCCCAACAACTCATACCCATTCTATTGAGCACCAACACAGTACGGGCTGCTCCTTTCTAGAGGGGAAAGCAGAAGGCACCGTCCACCCCCACTGCAACCTTAGCCGACAAGCTTTCCCTCTCTACAAGGAAGGTGGTGACGCAGATGTCCCCTGCTACAGCACCAAAGACCAAAAGTAGTATGGCACCCCTGCCATATATGTGGCAAAATTCCCACACTCCTGGGAGGCTCAGACCTACAGGAACAGAAAGTACCCCCCCCTCTCAGAGTCTCACCCAGTTCCCAAGTCGTTAGCCCAGCCCAGCACCCTCACCTTTGCTCAGGCCGCTTCATCTAGGCAGAAGAGGAAGGTGAAGATGAGCAAGACTAAGAACACCCCATCGGCTGCCCAGATTGCATCTAGCTTAGCCTCTTTGGCCTACTCCACAGGCCCGAGAAGCCTCCCCATTGGTGAAAGATGCTTCTACACCCCCAGGTCATCCCTGTTCTCCCACATCCAGGCTGAACTTATAGCTGTCTCCTTTCCCGACTGTGCTGCCTCCATCCTCCATGAAGCCAGTTGCAATCTCCTACTATCCTTCTCTACTTGGGTCAACAACAGAGATGCTGTGACTCTCTTAGCCCTTTCTCCCTTCGTCCTCTTGACTGCCTATGCCCCTTACTACAACCTGCTATCAGCTAGGTTAAATCAGTCCTTCCCGGTGGGTAACGCCCCATGGCTACCCTTTCGCCTGGCCCCCAACAAGATTCAGCTTGCAATACACTTTCTCCCGATCACTTGACTCCTTGAGGATGACACCAAACTCTTACAGTCCTTTAACAATACCATCCTGAATATTAAAAACATCTAGATCCTCTCTGCCCGATACCTCAATCCCGACCATGACTCCAGAGTCCTCAAGAAAGCAACCTCTGCCATAGTAATAGTTGCTCCAAAGAATGAAGCCATCATGTTAGGCAACGCTTACCTTTTCTCCTCGCGCTGCAAGATCGAGAGAGCATACTTGGCTAACAGCCTCACTCAATACCGTAATTGCTGAGAATATGGCCAATATTCAGCAAGATGCAAGATTGACCATCTAGTATAACCCATCTGTGCCCTCTCCTACAGAAAGCAAGCACACCAGTGCCAGAAGCCCACCTGCCCCAAGAGTGGAAACCTCAGAGCGGTAGTCAACTGCTGCTCTATCTCTCCCCAATATGTGTGGTCTGCAAAGGCCCCCACCTGGCTTTCGCTCAATAATGTCTATCACAACCCCCCCCTACTCTCTGCCGGAAACCTCCTATCTCGTAGGATGAGAAAAGTATAGACTCATCGAACGGCCCTGGTGAGGGGCCTTCAACTAACACACGATTCCTCTTGCCACCCTTTGATCCTACAACACCCTGCCCTAGGCATATCGATGCCAGCCAAATACATCCACTCATCCCAGTTCCAAAACCCCCAGGTGCTACCCTGCTGACTCCTATATAGCAGGAATCTCCCACTCCATTCCCACAGCCTGAGATGCCAGAAGGCATGTGATGGCTGATCACACCTCTTCTATGAGTTCCACGCTGGAGGCGGACTCCAATGACCCAATTTTTATTCTACAATACAACTGCTTGGGAAGCTGGGATGTGTTTCTTTCCCTTTTTCACTCCCTTTCTCTTTTGAATTTTCCCCCTACCCTTGTTGCTCTTCAAGACCCCCCCCTATATAGGAACAGATCCTTGTCGTTCACAGTATTTAAGGCTTTCGTACCCCCCTGTCCTAATGGTGGCAAGCCGAGAGTGGCCTACTACCTCTATCTTTTCACTACACAGTAAGTTTCCATCCTCCCAGTCTTTCCTGAGGTAAGAGACTTGATTGCTGTGGACTTCTACTCGTCTATTGGATTGTTTGATTCCTTCATTACCAGGCTCGGGGTTGTGAACCTCTACAGCACATAGGACAGCTCCCCTTTCCGCCAGACTCTCTTGCGTGAGGTTGCCTACCCCCACACCACTACGTCCATGCTGGTCGTCAGAGGTTTGAATATTCACCACTCCTCAGCAGACCTAGGCTATTTCTTCTTGACCTCGGACCTCTCCGCCTGTACCCCCTTCTTTGAGAGGGCTGCACAAGAATGGTTCTGCCTTCTGAGCACACCTGGTACCCTCACGTACTCCTCCTTCAACCCTGACATATACTCCGCAGTGAGATATTTGGCATTCACCAACACTCCGCCATCCCCGAGCTTTCAAACCCAGGACACACCCCTCCCCGTGACAGGATCCAATCATGTCCTGGTCCTGGTAACTCTTTTCAAGCCCCTAGCCTACCCTCCCCCGCCCAGCACTTGCCTGGACAAAGACCGACTGGCTCTCTATTAAGGAGGAGATAAAAGCCATGAGGATCGAGCTGTTAGGCATATGGAAATCCGAGACATGTGCACGGACCTACGGTAGGGTAACTGCGCACAGACCCTCGATTAACCGGAGCCAACACTCCCCTGCGGCCCCCTTATGGGGCCTGCGCGTCATTAGCGAGATTTGGAGAGTTACGTCCCATAACTAAAATGTCACATCACGGAAGCTCACTTCATAACACCATATACGTCGCCGCCATCCATCCAACCGCATACTGTTTGCAGAATATATAAGAGGGGACCTTTGGCGACATCTTGGAAGGGGAATGGAGGGATTCCCTGGGAGGCGCATTGAGATAGTAGGCTTCAAAGTTATGCTTCCTAAAGTAGAGGCCGAAGGTGACGGGACATTTTCGGCAAAATACTCGATGAGGATATCCCAGTGGCGGAAGCTATTAGGGGTATACTGAATCCACCCATACCCTTCTGAGATCAGCTGTAGGTTGGTTGGTCCTAGTAAAAGGACCTCTCTCTGAAGGCCGGCGAACCAAGGGGAAGCACGCTCAGAATGGAAGACTTAGATAAGTTGGAGCCCCTTAAGACGCTGACACATCGGGCTCAGACTTGCGATTGGCACTAGGTGACCCAGCATGAACTTGATTACTTCATGACCAAAGAGACTACTGGAACGATAGTCAACAAGACTACAGTAATATAATATTCTATACGCATATCTAAATTTAGGGCTGCTGTTTGGTATAACAAATAATGCAGTCATCTCGACGGAGGAATAATATTCCAGGTCCGGAAAAGAGTGTGATAAGTTTCAGGGTCAAACCATGTTCGCACTTATAAGATTCTGGACATTTGCATATTAAAACCAGGGTGGTACTACGAAAGGCATAGTAGTTAGAAGTAGTCCGCGAACACTCAGACGTGGGATATAAATATCGAAGTGCCTCTCGAGCTTTATAGACATCATCAAGCAACGGAGAAGAGATCTTATCAATATAATATTGTTTTACGCTTTAATCTTTACCTTACCTATTTTATCGAGACGAGCCTTTTTCGACACATTCTCCGATCAAAGATTCGGGCCTACGTCCCTCAGCTATATACTTGAGTTTGGCGTCCGCCTAACGCAATATTGATAGTTCTCATATTACTAAGGCTCACTATATGAACTACAAGGTCACTTCAAACTCCACCCTCAATTTAGACTTCGATTACATTTTCGAAGCACCTCACTGTCCCATCTATATTCTAAGATTCGCAGAAGAATTTATCACAGAACCCTCGTAGTTCACAATACATTTCTGGATCCCCACAAGGGATCAATTCAATTGCATATATCGTACCTGGTATGGACCGGACTTCGGGTGGAGTTCTACTGTATCGATAAAACTTGTCGACTGGAGTACCCAGTACTCCGAAGCCAAGAAATTAGGCACAGCTATCCGTGGACCAGATACCCCCTCGGCTTTGGCCTGATAAAATCCTTATATGTACTATAAGTACATTCTAAACCTCGAGAAAAGTAAAATTCTGATTCTGAGTCCTGAGTCGGACCAACCGAACCCTTTTATACCTACACCTCTAGAGTATCTCAAGCGTTGGATACCTTACATACGATTCCTTAACCCCTTTAAAGGATATCAAGAACTCTGGTACGAGGTACCAGAAATACCGCATCCAGGACTATTAGAGCAATTAGCCTACCTGGAAAGCATCACAATGGCTGAGATACCTCAAGGCTCGAGAAAGAGGATAACGGCGGGAGAACCCATGAACACCCGCCGAGATATGATGGATAAAACCGATGATTCGGCAATATGGAGTCCCTCCCCGTCAATACCTCATGAACCCGCATTGCGGAGAGGAAATATACCCTCTAAGCGATCCTCCAGTGTCGCAAGCACTCATCGAATATCAAGAGACCCCATGCCTTAACCAGGGGGAGACCACTCTGCAAACTTAGCAAAGTGGGCTGCCCACCTTGGGATAACATTGGGTCGAATAAGACAGGATATAGATACCTCGCTCGCCCAAGCCAATATCACCTTCAAGCATTTGAAGGCAGCCACACAAGATAATACCTTAAAATTAATTAAGGTTCAACAGCCAATCGCAAATGGACAAAATGTCTACGATAACGATATTGCAATCCTGTTGATGCAACTGGCAGGCGTGGAAAGTAAAGTCAAGGCGATCCAAGAGGAAATGATACGAGAAGTGGCAAAGAAGATAGACGCTCAAGAGAGGTGTCAACAAGACCATGAAGAGGTAACCATGAGGTTACATAGGACACTTGGGCAAGAGATCCAGGCGGCATTAGCCCGACATCAAATGTTGGAACAAATGGTCGTAAACCTAAGGGCGGAATTCTTAGAATTCCGAAATCAAACCATCACACGGGAAAGAGAAGTCAACTGGACCCTAGGTCAAATGCATATGGATCAGATTACTCGCCTAGAGGAGACACGCAGGTTACAAGACCAGCAACAGCAGCAGAATAATGAGTCGAACAATACCCTAAAGGTATTAATGGCGTCAATAAACAGAATGTTGGTCGCCGCACCTAGTCCCAAAGCTACAGGACCCACACCCCGATCCACCGTACAGGAAACTAATGACGGAGAATACTATGCTCCACCTAGACGGAGGGACAAGGAGAAAGGCAAGGAAGCCGCTGATGCATCCCCCTCAGGTATCTAGAGAGGTGACCTGGGAGATCCTAGTGACGACTACGACGATGATGATAGAGGAAGGAGAGGAGCAGGTCCTAGCCAAGACAGGCAAGGACAGACACCAGAACAGTCTGGTATGGCCGTAACACTTGCCAACGCGATGGCGCTAAATATTAAGCGGCCATCAGAACCGCCCCCATTCTTTGAGGATAAACCCGCACAAGACATATATGTGTGGATTCTACATTGCAAAGACCATTGCAAGGGAAATCCTAGGATTTGAGAAGATGTCTGGGAACGAGTTATATATGCACTCTGTCATACAAGAGGAGAAATAGTGCTTCCTTATAACGTCTGGTATAAGAAGGCTATGGATGGACTTCAAGGGAAAATCCAGCAACCAGAACTAGCAACGTGGACTCGTTTTGAACACGATATGATTAAATAATTTGCCACAGCGGAAGCCGAACGACTCGCACTTCATGCTATGAAGCTAGTCGAGTACGATTGTAATATTGAACGTTATCTAACAATCATGCATAACCATAACATTCGTGCCTGCATGACGGGAGAATCCTGGAGGCAAGAAGTCGAAGATAAACTTCCGAAACAAATTGTTCGCAGATTGTCGGCTCTGCGGTATACAACAGATCAAGAATGGGAAGAAGCGCTAAGACTGTGCAGTCGGTCAGAAGAAGGACTTCTGGCTAAAGAGAAAATCGTGCGAGGCAAACTGTCCAACCGCAAAGTAGTCCCGCAGGTCAAAAGGGAAGACCGACGGGACTCTAAACCAAAGCGACAAAGGGAACTAAACCTTATGTCAAGGGAGCAGGAGCCTCACCACGAAAGCGGAAAAGGGACAACGAGCCAGAGAAGCCTAGGAAAAGGTTGGGAGGTGCGACCAAGACCACCTATATAAACTTTAACCAGGCCTATACCAGTATCCCGCAGAGTGTGATAGACACTGGGAGGTGAGACGGAGATTGTACACGTTGTGGAAAGAAAAACCACACCTATCAAATGTGCTGGAGAGATACCCATGTATCGGCGGCAACTGTCAGCACAAGACCGATAAAAATGGGAATTCGACAAGCAAGATCGGCTATTGTAAAGCCTAAATTAGCACGCAAAGTCGCGGCCGTCCAAAACCCAGCACGAGTCCATAAGATCTGGGAACTGGCGGACAACGAGGAACTGACCTAGGTCAGTTTATTAGCACCAATGGCGACGGGGTTTGGGTATTCAGTATCTACTTGGAGCTGGAATCGAAACAGGAACCCACTTTGGCTGGTGTGTATTAGGTACCGACCACGACGGGGATCGGGTAGTCCGTATGCAACTATGGGAGCCGAAACTCAAAATGATCAAAGCGGCGTAAAGTAAGTCACTCCTTCCAGGATCAACACAAGTAGGCTCTGAGTAAAGGGACCTCACGAGGGACTTATGTGCTCGAAAACAAGAATCAATATATGGTGAGTCTTGATCGAAAGAGAGGATAGTTAACATGCCCACATGGCCCGGGAGCCAACAGTACGAAGTTCCTCGAGTCACCTGGTGGTTGCCTGCTACCCATGTGTAAGCGAGTTACTATGCCAAAGATGTTGGGATATAGCAATGCAAGATCTACCTGATAACAATACATGACAGGAGGACAACCGACACGAGCCGTTCCACCTACCAGACAAGTCTGAGTCGTATTATATGTATGTACTAGTCTGCTTTCTGGCCAGAGTGTGGAATAGGGATGTGCCGCTTTGGTGCGCAAGGCCACTCTGAGGGAGCTGGACGGATAACCGACATCCTAAGGGAAAGGATTCGGCGAATACGGGAGCCCCACAACAGGGCAGTAAAATAGCTAATAACTGCCCCAAAATCTGCTATGAACCTCGGTCTGGCATGTCGGGAGATGGCTTCCAGCCTGGAAACTAGTCGTGCGCTATTGCATGTCAGTGAAATGCCACTTAGTATGTAGACCCAGATGCTTAAAGCTAAAGAGTTACTAGTTTGTCTGAGGAGACCTAAATGGTCGAAACTATGCGGGCGTAGTAACAAACATCTTGTTACCTACACCCAACACCAACGATGTATAAACAAAAGAACCAAGAAAATCTTTTCCGCGCTAAGCGCGTGCAGTTAGATGCTCCAAAACCAAAACGATACAACTAGCCCGAGTGGATCGCTTACCTCCACATACACAATAAGCGATACAAAGTTAAAGTCTTGTTAGACTCGCCATCCAATGTATTCCTTATCAATAAGGACCTAGTTGAAGACCTTCGCCTTCCTACAGTGGAACGCCACAATGCAGTTGATATCTTAGGCGTTGACAGATTGTCAGCTGCCTTAGAAAAGAAGTGTTACACTCTCCCTATTAAATTAGAAATAGGAAAAAACTGACACATATCTGAAGTGTTGTTTGAAGTGGCTCAGGCAGGTCACTATGGAATGATAATTCCATTTGGTTGGTGGCATCGTGAACACCTGGTGTCTCACATAAAAGATGCAGAAAACTGGACTTTTACCGCAGAAAGTTGTGAAAGCTGTGTGGAAGAAGATGAAGGAATAGCGGATATGTTCGAATATGATGAAGCCTGTGCCTAGGATCCTGATGGTTGCCGCATCGGAAGAATCGGTGCCATAGAAAACACTGTCGAACTCGAATCATTACCGAAGGAATACTGGCAGTACAAACACTTGTTTGACGCCCAAACGGCGGAAAGATTAGCCCCAAGACGGACATTCGATCATGAAATTACGTTGATTCCAGGATCAACTCCCCCTTGGGCGCTGAGATATCTGCTGTCCAAAAGACAGCCTAAAGCCTTGCGGGAATACTTGGAAACGATGATCAAACAAGGAAAAATCACCCGGAGCCAAGCACCAGCGGGAGCACCCATATTATTCGTACCTGAGCCAGATGGCAAACTACGCCTAGTTGTGTACTATCGAAATCTAAATAAGATTACTATCCTCCACAAACATCCCCTTCCACTTATGTCCGACTTCCGAGATAGAGTAGCCGGCGCAAAGATCTTCACCAAGCTAGACCTTAAGGACGGTTACCACTTCATTAGGATAAAAGAAGGCGATGAATGGAAAACGGCATTCCGTACAAGATACTGACATTCCGAATACAAGGTTATGCGTTTTGGATTGGTTAACACTCTAGCAACTTTCCAAGATATAATGAACCAGGTACTAAAAGAATACCTGGATGTTGGAGTCGTGTATTATCTTGATGATATACTCATCTATTCAAAGGATGAAAAAGAACACAGCGAAGCTGACAAAAGGGTCTTACAAAGTCTGTCAGACTTTCAATTAGCGGTATCGCTAAAGGAATCGACTTTCCATACCACTAAGGTAGAATTCCTCGGCTATATGGTAGCAGTCGATGGGGTGTCTATGAGCACCCGCAAGGTGGAATCTATAATAGTTTGGAATGCACCTAAGTCGGTCAGGGAAGTACAAGTCTTCATTGGATTTGCTAACTTCTATCAAAGATATATCAAAAACCTCTCAGCTATTTGCAAACCCATAACCATGACATTACAGCGAAATCCAAAGAATTTCAAATCTGGAGTTGAGCAGAATAAGGCTTTTGTAGAGCTAAAACACCAGTTCACAACAGCCTCCATACTGCACCACTTTTTCCCAGCAAGAGAAACAGTGGTAGAAACCGACGCTAGCTACTTTACACTCGGTTGCGTCCTTTCTTAATACTTTGAGAAAAGGCTACATCCAGTGGCTTTCCATTCCAGAAAATTAAATTTGGTGGAGCACAATTATGAGATTCATGATAAAGAACTTCTCGCAATTCTCGAAGCTTTTAAGAAATGGAAACACTACTTCATCGGAACGGAAAAACGGCTTACAGTCTTTACCGGCTATCAGAACCTACAATACTTTTTCACCTCGAAAGTTGGGAGTGGCCGTCAAATTCGGTGGGCTCAAAAGCTTGTGGAATACAATTTTCGAATTGTATACCGACCAGGCACGAAGGGCAGAAAGCCTGACGCATTAAGCAGACGGCCAGAGTACCATCCTGAGGCGGGAGCTACGCATCCCGAACAGAAGGTTTTGAAGGAAGAAAATTTCCTGGTATCACTGGTTGCGAGGGTAGGCGATGAAGGAGAGGACTGGGATGGAGATAAGGATTTAGATTTGGAACCTCGAAGAGGTGGCAAGGAACCCGTAATTAGGATCAAGAGATTGAGCAAAAAGGCATACTTGCCAACAAAGGGCTCAAGAATGGCGGCAGGACATGACCTGTACGCCATAGAGGATGACATTGTCCCGAAATATGGACAAGCATTAATAAGGCTAGGCATAGCTGTGGGGCTATCCCAAGGAACTTATGGAAGAGTTGCCCAGAGAAGCAAATCAGCGGTTCGGAGCGGAATCTCCATCTGTGCCGGAGTAATCGATGCTGATTACACTGGCGAACTCAAAGTCGTACTTTTCAACCATAAGGATGTGAACTGCCAGATAAGAATGGGTGATCACATAGTCCAGTTGGTGGTGGAAAAAGTCAACACCTCAGATATGATGGAAGTAGACAACTTAGAAGACACGGAACGAGGAACCGTGGGATTTGGAAGCACCGATATAGCAACAAGATCCTTGATTGTGAAGGAACAGGAACCAGGCATCAGCTACCTACAAGCATCGGCTAAAGACAATGAACATTGGTATGATATTTTGGAAGTACCCGAAAAGGTTGTAATGTCCAACGCCATTATCTTGCAAAAAACTCTGAAGCAGTTCAATCCTGAATTCCTAAGCGAGATACAGGCATCTATCAGAGCAGACACAGGTTGGAGGCAACGGAAGGAAGAACTCATTAGGTTACGAGACGCAGGAAAAGATTTTCCCAAAGACTGGACCTTAACAGACGATCTACTATATTATAAGCAAAGACTATTTGTACCAGATCGTCAGGCGCTATGTACCAAGATGGCAGAAGGATATCACGATGCAAAGGTTGCAGGACATTTTGAACAAGAAAAGACTTTGGAAATAATCATGCGAGACTTCTACTGGAAAGGACTTGTGGCATAGGTCAACGACTACATACGATCCTGCGATGAATGCTAACATAACAAAGCGCCTAGACACGCTAAGTACGGATTATTGCAACCCCTGCAAATACCCTATGCTGCATGGGCGTCCATCTCGGTGGACTTCATTAACCAACTACCAGAGCGGCAAGGATGGACTCAGATAATGGTAGTAGTCGATCGATTCACGAAGATGGCACCTTTCATCAGACTTCAGACCTCGGCTACGGCCAAGGATGTCGCGAATGCATTCCTGAAAGAAGTATGGAGGCTCGACGGTCTACCAACCAAAATCGTCGCGGATATGGACTTAAAGTTCGCAGGAGAATTCTGGGAATGCCTTTGCAAAGCGCAGGAAATTAAGCGAAAGATGTGAATGGCATACCATCCTCAAACTGATGGACAAATGGAACGAATCAACCAAGTGCTAGAAGGTTACCTTCGGAGTTTTCTCAACTATGATTAGGATGACTGGTATCAGCTACTACCGCTAGCTGAACATGCTTATAACAACTCCACAACCAACACACATGGGATGTCACTGTTTTACGAGAACTATGGGATCCATCCACAGACAGAGAGGATGAGTGAGCGAGAAGCTCAAAATCCAGGAGCGACACTTTATGCAAACTGGATTAAGACGATGCATGAACAAGCAAGAGGGTCATTAGAAAAGACATGGGATGGAATGTCAAAGTATTATGACCGGAAAGCTCTATAACAGCCGGACTTCAAGAGCAGGGATAAAGTAATGTTAAACGCAAAAAACATTCGTACCGGACAGAAATCAAAGAAGCTAAGTCCAAAGCTATACGGTCCTTTCCAAATCATGGAGAAATGCGAATCGCGAGCCTCCAAGCTCAATATATCTGATCGATGGAACATTCATCACGTATTGCATGTCACTCTATTGCAACCCAACCGCAAGTCAGTGCTTGACAATCGACAGCAAACCCCTAGAGAGCCGGAGGATATTGACGGCGATCTACAATGGGAAGTTGAGAAAATTGTAAGAAGGGAAATTCGTTCTCACAGGAAACGAGTATGCGGCTGCTATCAAGAGAAGCAGGAACTGTGGTACTTCCTTAAATGGCAAGGGTGTTCGGAAGATGAGAACACTTAGGAGCCAGCTACTGGAATGGAAAATGTGTAGGAAATTGTTGAGAATTTTCATAATGAAAATCCGGACATGCCAGGAAGGGCAGAAGTAAGATAGTGAGGAAAGGGGTTTCCTACCATGGCTAAGTAAATGTGTGAGGTTTTTTACCCTGACTACACTGAGTCTTAAAATGTGTTTAGAAGAAAATTATAAAAGAAGTTATAAAGGCATTTGAGACAAAGCCTGATATGAGGGAGCTCATGTGAGGCATATGGAAATCCGTGACATGTGCACAGACCCATGGTAGGGTAACTGCGCACAGACCCTCAATTAACCGTAGCCAACACCCCCCTCCAGCCCCCTTATGTGGCCCGCACGTCATTAGCGCGATTTCGAGAGTTACGTCCCATAACTAAAATGTCACAACAATGAAGCTGAGTTCATAACACCATATATGTCACCGCCGTCCGTCCGACCGCATGCTGTTTGCAGGATATATGAGAGGGAACCATTGACGACATCTGGGACATAGAACGGAGGGATTCTCCCGTAGGCATATTGAGATAGTAGGTTTCAAGGTTAGGCTTTGTAAACTACGAGCCGCCAGTGACGGGACGCTTTCAGCAAAATACTCTTGGAGGATATCCCAGTAGCGGAAGCTATTAGGGGTATACCGAATCCACCCATACCCTTCTGAGATCAGCTGTAGGTTGGTTGGTCCTAGTAATAGGACCCCTCTACAGAGGCCGGTGGACAAAGGGGAAGCATGCTT
>JACCEG010000167.1:181270-219126 GCA_014065205.1 Tuber brumale
AAAAAAAAAAAAAAAAAAAAAAAAAAAAAAAAAAAAAAAAAAAAAAAAAAAAAAAAAAAAAAAAAAAAAATAAAAAAAAATAAAAAAAAATAAAAAAAAAGTAAAAAATAAAATAAAAAAAATAAAAAAAAATAAAAAAAAATAAAAAAAAATAAAAAAAAATAAAGAAAAATAGAAAAAAATAAAAAAAAATAAAAAAAAATAAAAAAAATAAAAAATAAAAAAGAACAGGTAGATAGGCTCTTCACGCTTCATTTTAAGTTATTTCCTGACTTAATACTTTACACTTTTACAAATATAAAACCTTTATGCTCTTTACGAACTACCCACACAAGATGAGAATTCTACTAGGCAAGTTGAGTTAAAGAAAGAGTACGACAGGCAATAGGGATCGAAGATACAAGAGTCTCCCCCAACTTATCGTAGGCATAGGCCTAAGCGCTGTCATCATGAAGAGGAGAGAGAAGTATTATCTACCCGTTGCTGAGAACTGATACCAGTTAGGGATCATAACAACCTCTAAGTCAATAAAGCACAAACCTGAAGTAATTGAAAACAGATGTTAAAACGCTTTCAAACTGATCTATACGAACCTAAGTTGAAAGTTTCATCCTCATCTTTTAGTAACTCCTAGTACTATGTTGCATTTATTGCCAACGGTGCCCAATATACTTAGGTTTATCCTATTAAAGCCAAGTCGGATACTGTAAGAGTGTTCACACAGTTGATTAAAGAAAGACAAACCCACGATAATGCTGCTATTAACTGATTTCAGACAGATAATAGAGGAGAATATATCAACAATGAAATGCTATTATTGTTACAGCAGCATGGAATTGTCCATGATAAAACCCCTCCTTATTTTCTCTAGTCTAATAGTATTGCTGAAGGATATAATAGAACAACAATTATACTGACACTTTCCATGCTAACAGGACTACTGCTATACTTACGGGCTAAAGCAATTACAACCGCCATATACTTAAGGAATAGACTTCGTAACTGATACATAGGAAATTCAATATCCTATGAATCTCTCTACAACAAAAAGCCGTTGATAAACCATCTTCACCCTTAGAGGATCTAATGCTTTGTCCATATACCTGAGGAAACACGCAAACAGGAACAAAGTTACAGCCCCGAGCAATCGAGAGATACCTGGTCAGATATACTTCTTCCAACAAGATATACTAGATATACATTCACTCACAGTATAAGATTTATGAAATGGGACAGATTCAGTCGACAAACAAAACGATACAACTGTCAACTCCATCAGAATTGTTACCGGAACCAGAAACCTATACAACTGTCATTCTACCACCTTTTACTACTCTATAAGAGATACAGAAATTGAATGAAGAAAAGAGATCTCCAAACCAAGCATCAAAATACATCCTCCTCTACCACCAGAAAACCAAGAATACTATGATGAACTCACAACACCAGAGGCAACTTCGGAACCACCAGAACAGGAGGAACAAGCAGAGAAACTACCTGCTATGCCAACGACATCTGGAAGACTTATACGCCTACCCCAGGAATCTGGCAGAAATATCAAAGTATAGGCGATCGATAACCCCTCAATGTATTATCAAGTGATTAATAGCTCATTTAAGAAATACTAGACTTCAGATATGGACGATGAGATAAAGACACTGAAGAGGAAGGGGGCTATCAATGAAGTAGATAAGCTGATGAGAATGAAAATAAGTGATTGTAAGTCAGTATACAAAACAAAATGAAATGCTGACTGTACACTGGAAAGATAGTGTACAAGAGTCATAGTCAAAGGTTTCTCACAAGTACCTATATTCAACTTTGAAGATACTTTCGCACCAGTTATCTGTTACAAATTACTCCTTTAGCTTCTTGAGATACGTGCTAAAAACAAATGCTGACCATCATAATTCGATTTTAAATCCGCTATCCTGCATAGCGAATTGAAAGAAGGAGTCTACATGCAACCATTCCCTAGGTACAGTAACAGAGATAATGTTTGGCAACTTAACTGATATCTATATAGATTTAAGCAATCTGTGAATAAATCGTATGCTCTCCATGCTAGATACTTAATCTCGTGAGGCTTTACCATATCCTCCTTGGACCCATGCATATTCATTCACAATAAACACATCATCTATGTAACTGGTGCAGGTTACTGGTTTAGGATTTTCAGGTATCAGTTGATACTGATTGAGTTTTGAATTTTTTTCAGGAAACGAGGTGTACCTCTAGCTTGAGAATATAGAGTTTGATACTCTATATATTTTATGTTTGGTTTCGAGTATCGGTTTGATATTCTATATGTTTTATGTTTGATTTCGAGTATCGGTTTGATACTCTATATGTTTATATTTTGTTTCAAGGCTACCATTTTGGAGTCTTATATGTTATGAGAATAAGGCTCTCGGTAGCCTAAGAAGTGTATTTAAGAACTGCTATTCTTCACATTAGAAGAGGCAGACTTCGACAAACAGAGTTTTCAATATACTTGGTTGAACAGTTACCTTCTTCAGTTCGCTTCGAGAATCTTTAGTTTAAGATCCACCAAACATCTCTGAGACTTCAGTAGTCGCGATATAGTGAGAAGTCTTTCCAACAACCTCAGTTAAAGCCTCCAAACTTGGCTTCGCTAGTTACCACATTCGGTAAAGAACAAAGCCCGTTAACCCTACGTTTATCGCATCTCCCGCAAGGTTGTTACAATCTACATATCAGTTTATGTTGACACCATCGCTATATACTCAGCTGAAACTGCAGAAGCCAACTCTCTAATCAAAGACGTGAAAATGGCATTTGAGATTGCTGACTTAAGGGAAGCCATATTTCTGCTCACCCTCCAAATCGTGTATATATCAGACAGTATACATCTTGTTCAAGAATGATATATCATGTCAATTCTCAAAAGGTACTCTATAGAAAACTCACGTTCAGTTTCCACACTATTAACAAAAGGTATTCAACCACAAAAAGGAACCAAAAAGGAACAGATACCCGACCCTTCCATTAATCAATCAATAATAGGATCATTTATATATTTGACCACTGGGACAAGACCGGACCAAGTGTATAACATTTCATTTCTCTCCCAATTTTCTTCATATTCCATGGAACAATACCTCAAGGCCATAAAAGATAGTTTAAGATAAATCAATGGTACAAAGAAAATTGGACTCCAATACCCGTACACTACTACAAAAGCTATCGATATCTATGTTGATGCTAACTTCACTGCTTGTTTAGATACCTACTATTCCTTTTCTGCATATATTGTGCTTTTCAACAGTGCTTGTATCTCTTGGCAATCCAAGAAATAAGCCTTGGTCGCAATATCTACAACTGAAGTGCAATATGTAGCTAGGTCACTAGCTGCTTGACAAATCTAATGGTACATCAAAGGTCTGGAAGATATCCGCTAACCTATACCTATCGCCTTACATGCTGATAATACCAGCGCAAGTTTGCTAGCGACAAACCATCAGTTAAACAATTGAACAAAATATATCAATATACATTTCCATAAAATATGCAAAGAAATCAAAACCAGCTCCTTCATACTACTTAAGCTTACATTGTCAGAAAACTTAGTCATTTTATGTACCAAGACTTTGGTGAAAACAGTGCATTAGCATCTAATGGGACTGTTGGGCTGTTGATAATAAGGGAAAGTATTGAAATTTCCTACTATTTGCTTCATAAGTATATTTCTATTAAATAACTTGTATATTTCTCCTAAGTTATATTTTCTGGTTTACCTATAAATCACAAATATTACTATAGCTAGAGCATAAACAATAGGTATTTCATTTATATTTCATGATAACGAGGGAATAATTGGATATTTATTTTCTTATTGCATCTGCGAAATATTTTGTTTATTTTCATTTATGTACTGCAAACTTTTCAGAAGGTGCACTGTATGTTTAATTTCTGCTTGAAATCTCTTACACCATTACAGTTTATATATATTTGATTTGGGATTCTCCTGGAAGTTTTTCAGGGTCCAACCTATTCATACTTATGTTTTTTACAAGATTTTCCCTTTTATTTCCTTTCTTTGCTTAAGTATGCATACCTGTATATATAGCTGGTTATCACTCCAAGTATTAAAAAGAATTAAAGACCAGAATTACTACCAATCTACCTTCCTACTACCATACTTCTCACTCAAGTGTACCCTCAGTATATCTTTAATACTGCGCCGTGTTCTCATACTCAAGCTATTAAGATTATGCTGCTACATACAAATTCAATAACTTCTACTGACAATTTATAAACAACTTTTCTGCCATTTGCAAGCCAATAACCAAAACATTACAAGGAAATCTAAAGAATTTCAAATAGGGAGTGAATCAAAATATGGCTTTTGTAGAGCTAAAATATTACTTCACAACAGCTTCCATACTTTACCACTTCTTCCCAGAAAGAAAAACAGTGGTACAAACTGATGCTAGCAATTTCATATACTGTTGCGTTCTTTCTCAATACTTCAAGAAAATACTACATCATGCAGCATTCCATTTCCAGAAGTTGAATTCAGCTGAACACAACTACCAAAGTCGTAATAAGGAACTACTCGTGATTTTGGAGGAGTTCTAAGAATGAAGACACTACTTGATCAGAACAGAAAGACCAATTACAGTTTTTGCCAATTATCAAAACCTTCAATACTTTCTCACCTCAAAAGTATGCAGTTGCCGTCAAATTAGATGGGCTCAGAGGCTAGTGGAATACAATTTTCATATTGTATACTGACCAGGCACAAAGGGTAGAAAGCTTAGTCTATGAAGTAGACAGCCAGAGTACTGCCCTGTGGACCAAGCTATACATCACAAACAGAAAGTTTTAAAACTAGATAATTTCCTGCTATCATTAGTGGCGAGGGTAGGCAAGGGTAGGTACTGAAGGAGAAGACCTGGATAGAAGAAAGGATTTGAATTTGTAGGCATAATGAGGTGGAAAAGAACCCGTAATTAGGATCGAGAGATTGAGCAAAATGGCATACTTGCTAACAAAGGACTCAAGAATGGTAGCAGGACATGACCTTTACACTATACAAGAGGACATTGTCTCAAAATATGGACCAGCTTTAATAAGAATAGGGATAGTCATAGGACTACCTGAAGGAATATATAGAAGAGTGGCTCCAAGAAGGTGACTTGCAGTTTGCAGCAGAATTTCCACTGCTGCTGGAGTAATCGACGCAGATTATACTGGAGAATTCATGGTCTTACTATACAACTATAAGGATATGGATTGTCTGATAAGAATGGGTGATCACATAGCTCTACTGGTAGTAGAAAAAAATCGATACCTCAAGCATGATGAAGGTAGACAACTTAGAAGAAACTGGATGTGAAACTGCAGCATTTGGAAGCCCCAATATAGTGACAAGATCCTTTGTCATCAAAGAATGATAACCTAGCATCAGTTACCTGCAAGCATCCGCAGAAAATAATGAACACTGGTATGATATTTCAGAAGTACTGGAAAAGGTTCTAATGTCACATACCATCATCTTACAGAAAGGTATGAAGCAGTTCAATCCAGAATTCTCAGGCGAGATACAAGTAGCTATTGGGACAAATCCAACTTGGAGGCAATGGAGAGAACTTATTAAGTTACAAGACAAAGGAAAGAAATTTCCCAAGGCTTGTACCTTAACCAACAATCTACCATATTATAAGTAAAGACTATTTCTACCAGATAGCCAGGTACTTTACACCAAGATTGTGGAAGGATGTCATAATACAAAAATTGCAGGATATTTCAGGCAAGAGAAAACCTAGGAAATCATTATGCGAGACTTCTATTGAAAGGAGCTTGCAGACTAAGTCAATAACTATATACCATTTTGCGATGAATGCCAATATAATAAATCGCCTAGAAACTCTAAGAACAAATTGTTGCAATCATTGCAAATTCTCTATACAGCATAGATGTCTATCTCAGTAGGCTTTATCACACAAATACCAGAGTTGCAAGGATATACTCAGATTATAGTAGTAGTTGATTGCATCACAAAAATGGCACACTTCATCAGACTACAGCTATCGGCCACCTTTGAAGAGGTTGCAAATACATTTCTAAAAGAAGTTAGCAGACTACACAGCCTACAAACTGAAATCATCTCAGATATAGACTCAAAGTTCACAACTGTATTCTAGGAATCCTTTTGCAAAGCATTGAAAATTAAGAGAAGAATATTAAGGGCATACCACCCTCCAACTGATGAATAAACAGAATATACCAACCAAGTACTGGAAGGATACTTTCGAAGCTTTGTCAACTATAATCCAGATGACTCGTATCAGTTATTACCATTAGCCAAACTAGCCTTCAACAGTTCTGCTATAAACGCCCATAGGATGTTCCTATTTTATGCGAACTACGGATTCAATCCTCAGACAGAGTGGATGAGAAAGCAAGAGGCTCAAAATCCTGGCATATTACTCTATGTAAACTAGATTAAGGTGATACGTGAACAAGCAAGAGGGACATTGGAAAAGACACAGGAAGTAATAGCAAAATATTACAATCAAAAGGCAAAGCAAAAACCGTATTTCAATGTCAGGAACAAAGTAATATTAAACGCAAAAAACATCCGCACCAAATAAAAATCAAAGAAGTTAAGCCTCCAGCTTTATGATTCTTTCAAATCATGGAAAAAAGAAGATCATGAGCCTTGAACTAAAGTACTAGGACAAAAGGGATCGTCCGATCAGTGGTTACCAAGCAACACCTCAAAAAACCCCACCCCCTCAACCAACCACCCCTCAACAACCATACCTTCACAAAAGACAGGTTACCTCACAGACTTTGAGAAAGGGCAAATTGTTGCCCTAAGGGAGAAAAATATTGCATTTTCTGAGATTGGACAGCTTTTACATCGCTCCCAGAGCACAGTTAAAAGTTTTTACAAACGGTATCAAAAGAGGGGTGATGGAAAAACGCTCTCATTTACTGGAAGACCCAAAATTATCGATACCAGAACCTGCCGCCACTTAGCCAGAGAGTCCAAGAAGGGACGCCATCAGCCATTATCAGAATTGCGCAATAATGTTGCACCCATGCCTCTGTTAAGACAGTCAAGAGAGCATTAGCTTCAGTCAACATAAAGAAGTGGAGAGCAAGGAAAAGAGTATTTCTGAAGGATGAGCATGCTATCAAGAGATTAGCCTGGGCAAAGGAGTATAAGAATTGGACAAAGGAGGACTTTGAGGGAATCATCTTTAGTGATGAATGCATGGTTGAAAGGTCCAAAGATCCTAAGAGTATTTGGGTCTTCAGAACACCTGAGGAAAAGTGGGATAAGGACTGCATTCAAGGAGTTACAAAAGGACCTGGGATAAGGCTGATAGTCTGGGCTTGAATTTGGGGTAAAAATAAGGGTCATCTGATACCTATTTTTGACAGGAGTGTGGATAGATTTGTGTATATTGGAGTTTTTGAGGATGGTTTAGTTGATGTCTGGCAGGAGGTGGAGGACACAGTTGGAGATCCTATATTTCAGCAAGATGGTGCAAGGATACATACTGAAAGAGATACTATAGCTTAGTTTGCAGAAAACCATATACAGGTTATGGAATGGCCACCCAATTCCCCAGACCTCAATCCTATTAAGCACTATTGGAAAAGGGTAAAGGAAAAGCTGCAGCAGCACTTTCCTAACATTCACAAGACTAAGGGGGGTCCAGATACTATTAGAAGACATCTAGCAGAAGCTCTTGATATAGTTTGGACCTAGGATATTGAAGGAGATTTCTTGGAAAAGCTATGGGAGTCAATGCCTAGGAGAGTGGCTGCTGTTTTAGATGCAAAGGGATGGTATACAAAGTATTGATTTTTTTTCTTTACAATTTCACATAGGAGTTTTGTTATATTTAATGGATGTAAATTCAAATTTTAAATTCATTAAAAGTAGTTGTTATTACATAGAAAGTAAATTTATAATGGTTGTGGGGTTGCCGTTGCTGTGCCGGACAATCCCTTTTGTCCCTGTACTTTATAATATATCTGATCGATAGAACATCCATCTCGTATTCCATGTTGCATTATTGGAACCTCATCACAAATCAGTTGATGGTAAACATCAACAACCACCCAGAGAACCTGAAGATATCGACAGCTATCAGCAATGGGAGGTTAAAAAAAAATTAAGAAGTGAGATATGCTCTTACAAGAAACAAGTATACAGCTACTATCAAGAAAAGCATGAACTGTAGTACTTTGTAAAATGGCAAGAATGTTGCAAAGATGAGAACACCTGAGAGCCAGCAACAGGGATGGAAAATGCAGAAGAAGTTATTGAGAACTTTCATAGGGAAAACCTGGACATGCATGGAAGGGCAGAAGTAGGATACTGAGGAAAAGGTTTTCCTACAATGGCCAAGTAAATGTGGAAGGTTTTTTACCCTGACTATAGAGAGTCTTAAAATGTATATAGAAAGAATTATAAAGGTATTCATTGCGAAGCCAGATAGGAGGGAGCACATGTTAGCCATATGAAAATCTGATACAAGTGCACAGACTCATAGTTGAATAACTACACACAGATACTCGATTTTCTAGAGAGCCAACACCCCCCTCTGGCTTCTTTATGGGGTACACATGTTATTAGCAAGATTTCAAGAGTTGTGTTCCATAACTAAAATATCACAGCAATAAAGCCTACTTTATAACACCAAATACATTGCCGCCGTCTATCCAATTGCATGTTATTGGCAGGACATATGAGAGGGAACTCTTCGCAACATGTGGGAAGTGGAACGGAAGAGATCCCTTAGAGACACATTGAGATTGTAGGATTCAAGGTTAGGCTTCCTAATTATGGGCTGAAGGTGACAGGACATTTTCAGCGAAATATTCTAAGAGGATACCACAGTAGGAGAAGCTACTAAGGGCATACTCAATCTACCCATCCCCTTCTGAGATCAGCTGTAGGTTGGTTGGTCCTAGTAATAGGACTCCTCTAGGAAGGCAGGTGGACTAAGGGGAAGCACCCTCAGAAAGGAAGACCTAGATAAGATGAAGACCCTTAAGATATTGACACGTCGGGCTTGGACTTGCAATTGGCACTAGGTGGCCTGGCATGAAACTGATCACTTCATGATTGAAGTAACTACTGGAATGATAGTCAACAAGACTAGAGTAATATAATAGTCTATGCAGACAACTAAGTTGAGGTCTGCTATTTGGTATAATAAATAGCGCAGTCATCTCAGCGGAAGACTACTATTCCATAACTATGAAAGGATGTGCAAAGTTTCAGGGTCAAATAGTATTCACACTTATGAGATTCTGGAGGTTTGTGTATTAAACCCAGAGTAGCACTTTAGAGACATAGTAGTTAGAAGTAGTCCATGTATACAAAGATACAGGATATAAATATTGAAGTACCTCTAGAGCTTTACAGATATCATGAAGTAACAGAGAAGTAATCTTATCAATATAATATTGTTCTATACTTTAAATCTTTACTATACCTATTTCATCAAGACAAGCCTTTCTCGACAGATTCTCTGATCAAAGATTTGGCGTACGTCTCTCTGCTATACTTTAGCTAGGTATCTACCTATCACCCAGTATGAAACTGATCACTTCATGACTGAAGAGACTACAGGAATAATAGTCAATAAGACTGAAGTAATATAATAGTCTATGCAGTCAACTAAGTTGAGTACATCTGTTTGATAAAACAAATAACATACTCATCTCAGCAGAGGAATACTATTCTGTAATTGTGAAAGGATGTGAGAAGTTTTCAGGATCAAATAGTGCTCGTAATTATAAGATTTCGGATGTTTGCACATTAAAACCAAAGTGGTACTTCAGAGGCATAGTAGTTAGAAGTAGTCTGCGAATACTCAGATGTAGGATATAAATATCGAAGTACCTCCTCAGCTTTCCAGACATCATTAAAGAACATAGAAGAAATCTTATTAATATAAAATTGAAAATCTTTACCTTACCTATTTATCACGATAAACTTCCTTAACAGATTCTCTGATCAAAGATTTTGGCCTATGTCTCTTAGTTATACTTGAGTTTGGTATCTGCCTAACATGGATTAGTATACTTGTAGTGACTACTAGTTTTATCTTGTTTGGATTTCATTACTTGTTTTGTTAGTTTTATCCTGTTCCTTTAAGTCCTCTACTTTAGAACTTCGCTTGCTTTACCTTCTGCTATTATAATAGCTATATCGTATTATCTACTTGGACAAGATAGTATCATTATGTTTCCTAGCTACAATTACTTGTATTTAAAGAGCCTACAATTCCTTAAGGATTTAGTCTTTCAAGCCTCACAGGAATGCTTTTCTGGATATACTACAAGTTGAACAGTCACTCTATCTTTCCTTCAACTTTACTATCTTTGAAGAACTCCTACCGATGGATCTCTCCCTATCCTAATAGTATCCTAGAGTCTCTCTGAGATTCTGGAGATACTTAGAAGTATGTTATAGATATAAGAAGAGATGTACTCCTATCTGTAAGAAGCTAACTAATTGTCTCTACATAGAGAAATAGGTTATCTTAACTTACTTCTCTATTATTTGAAAATATTTTCAACATCTCAACAATTTATATAACAAATTTTATCCCAAAACCTTAAACAAATCTTCACCCTTGAAATATTTCATACTCATAAGTAACATTAATGGATTGCATTTATTATAAGTCTTCAAGTTCCTTGACATATCACCCTCTTTGATAAAGAACCTTGGCCTTAGCTAGTCTCAATGTTTCTTAGAGTTAACTACCATTCAACAGCTCTTTCCCTAAGGCACTATGGACTGAGTATGACGGTGTCCAACCTTCCTGTCACACATTTACACTATCTTGACTGTCTCTGATACTCAATAGTTGTAGACTATTCATACAACTTACCCCTTTGGCAGAAAAGAACTATCCTCGCACGCTAGGACAAACAGGGAAAGCAAATCTTAGCTAAGGAGCGAGGGTAGACTCTTTTTCGGAAACGGAGTACACTTGAAATCTCGGCCGGCCGGCTTTGGTTTTGAGGAGAAAACACTCCTTTCAGCAGTCTGACCCGCCGTCCCTGAAAAAGCCTGAGTTGATCTGTTTTTACCGAAAGCCCGAAGGACTGGTTGCTCGGATTCACAGCGCCACATTGTCTAAGGGCCAGGAAACTTTCACCTACCTAGCCCATACATAGTCCAGTACGCTTATTGGAGTTCCCATGGTACAAGTATGATATCACTTACTAAGGCGGTGTTTGGCTGCCACGATTTGATTTGGAAATTGCGATTTCAGATCATGCCTTGGCAGCGTTAACTTAGATTACCGGTATTTAACATAACTCTGACCAGGTATTATATTAATAGTGGTAGTAATAATGTCAGTTAAAGCAGCCAAGATGTGTTCTCAAATCGCGATATCAAAATCAAACCGTGCAGCCAAACACCTCCTAACAGTTACTCACACAGCACAACTCGACTCATTCCAATTTAACCCAACCAAACCGAACCACCAATATGCTACAAATCCTAGCGACATCCAACCACCCATCCAGACAATCATATGTGCATCATAGCATGATACGTGCATCACATACTTCCTCCCAGGAAAGTATCAAAACGCCCATCCTTACATCCGCACACCCTAGCAAAACGAAATAACGTAGAAAACAAGAAAGCACCATAATTACACTCACCACCACAACTACCACCATCCTCCTGTTATAATGGCACATGCCATGATACGAGAAATAATGGTATCATGCTTTTTGCGGAAACCCCGAAACAAGTATGAAAAGAAGGATAAATAGAGCGGATGTTTTAAAAAATAAAATATAACATAATAGCTTCAAAATTTAATAGGGAAATAACCAATTAAGTTTTAAGAAAGAAAAGAGAAAGAAAGGGGAATTCTATACAAAACTAATTAAACAATTGCTCAATTAATTACCTGATCAGAGCCTAGCGCCCGTGGCATCCCCGCAGCAACACCGGCGTATTCTACCACAGCGGTGTGCACAGTTTCCGACACGCCACCGGCCGATGAGGGGGGTGAGGAGGAGGAGGAAAATAAAGCGGCAGCAATGGCAGTCACGATACGCCATGAGTATGAGAGCATGGCCATGATAGCAGCACCGCAGGGTCTAATGATTGCGGGGAGGAATGTGGAGGTGAGGTTTATGGTTGCGATGATTCCGTGCTGGATCAGCCACGCGCTGCTGTTAAAGAAGAATTTCGTCGGCTTGAGGATTGTGTGGGAGAAGAGTGTCCCAAATTCTGGGGGTGGTTTACGTTCGATGGCAATGGATGAATACGATGGAGGCATGGAGTGGAGGCTAGCAAAGATTTACGATTAGTACCTGTCTGTTGGGCATACTCGTATCTGCTGTACCGCAACTACCAATACTTGCCGTTTTCAAAAGTGTCCGCAAACCCTGGCATTTCCTTGGCCTAATCCCGGGCAAGAGCCAGACAGTTTTGAAAACGGCAAATAATTGGGGGTAAAGGTTAAAAACTCACAATACCGCTAGTTCGAGGAGATACCAGACAACCACAACCAGAAACACTACGAACCCCCATTTCACAAGCCATTTGCTCCAAGGAAGTGGGGTGCCGAGAAGAGCCGCCCTCTGTCTCATTCTGCGCTCCAGTATCAGCCGCTGTTTCTGTTCCTCTTTGCGAAGTCTCCTCATATATTCCTTCCTCTGAGCAGCGTCATCCCAGCATTCACTAAGATCCCCGCTCGATCCGGCCCCGTCCAAGAAACCCTCCAGCACATCGAGGCCCCTAGTGGCTGACCGCACCTCCAGGTGTAACGTTCGGAGACGGTTCATCAACTTCTCATGCACCGCACGTTCTTGCTCCCACATTTGGTCGCCAGCTTCGGCTTCAACTCGTGGCCTGACTTTTAACTTTTGGGCTGTCGGTGGTTTATATGTCGGTAGGTTGGCGAGTAAGAGTGCCGTGTCGTCCTCGTCGTCACCCGCCGGGGGGAAAAGTGCAGAAAAATCTTGGTCATTGTCAAGCAGGTATTGGAGAGAATCAACGTCAGAATCTTCCTCCTCCAAAGGGGACTTTCCCGCCAGTTTGATATCTTGCAAGCCTCGAGGAACCTTAACGGTTTTCTTTCGAGTATCCCTACACTTGGATGGGGACGGAGTAGGTGTATATCGGGACGTTTGCACATTACCTGCTCTCGAGGCCGGCGCAAGGTCTTCATAATCAGCCTCCGAGGGGCGCTTCAAGAAACTCTGGGCAAACACTCCAGATTCAGTCCGTGCAGGTTTAGCATCTGCATCGCCGACTTCAGGGGATGATTCTTGTGCATGTGCCTCAAAGTTTGGATCTTTGTAATTGCTTGCGTTTAAAGTCGACCCATTGGTACCCGATGCTCTGGAATTCCGTTGCCTATCATGTGTTGGTTTTCGCGATGAAAAATCGGCCCCAGGGTCCGAGAGGTCAGTCCAACTACTTGTGCTGGAGCTCCGACCGGTGCGGGACTCCTTTCGCATCGCTTCAAGGGTCTCTGCCGGGATAAGGGTCTCAAGATTCGCATCGGTCACTAAAGCATCACTCGGGGCAACCTCTGGTGAGCTTTCCAACTCCATGGTCGAAGTCGCAGAGACCGATCGAGAGGTGGGATTGCCTCTGGCAGCAGCTCCTCTAAACGATGCGGCACTTGAGGATCTATTCCGCTCATCTCTAGCCTTCCCAACACCTTGCTCGCCGGAGAACGTACGATGGATAGAGGATGTGGTAGCATTTCTCTTATGTGACGGCTTTCGGGATTGTTGTGTAGCAGCAGTTGGTGAGACATCAGATTTGGTAATGTGCCCTTTATCCCTCCGAGATAATTGCCTATCGGGGCTTGGGCTGGGAAGAGTTGAAGCAGCTTGCCGTGCGGCCTTAGAATCTTTGGGTGAAGAATTGGCCCGCGTCCCCGCCGCCGTAGCAATTGACAATCCATGTCCAGGAGCGCTTGAAGGTGAGCCTAAATGCTGTCTCCCATTTCCATCGCTTTGCTCTTGGGCCGACCTCGCCTTGCCCTCCAATCGAGTAGTTACCCAGTGGAAAGGTTGCCTCTGGTTGCTAGCGGTAGATGCTGATATAGGCCTGTGGCCTGATATCGAGTCCACATTCCCCTCCGTAGATTTCGACTTTTCCTTAGATCCTTCCACGGTGGGCTGCGGGAATTTGCCATGTCCATTATCCTCATTATTACCCATAGATCCCGAAGCATTAAATCTCTGCCCAAACTGTGACCGCGGTGGCCTGCTTCCAAAGGCCTTACTCACAGTCCCCTGGACAATGTTTTCTGCACCGCCTTCGGTCTTTCGGGTTGCATCAGAGTAGGTACTTGCAAAACTCCTGGATCTGTCTCTCGAAGTGAGCCCATTGCCTCCAGGCTCTTCGCGGGTTGAGGGGGCCATTATTGTATCCACTCCAAAGCTTGGTGATGGGGGTTTCTGGGGCGTAGAATTGATGGTTTGATAGGGAGCGGGGTGCGTTTTCGGTACCGTATCGTCCAAATCGCCGTGCTGCACCGCTTCTTGGTCGCGTAGGGCTTGCTCTGTAAGACGCCCCGTGTAGCCCCCCCCCAAATCTTTACTTTGCGAAGATGACCGAGGATTTGTCGTTTGGCGACACGGAGGTGGAACGAAAGGGCGGCGGGTGTTTTCGGGAGAGCAAAGACGGCGGACGCGCGGTTGGCCAATCGAGTCGGCAGAAGCAACACTTGCAGAGTCGACGGACAAAGTGTCGAAACAGGCCGTTTGTATGTCCGGGGAATCTGGTAAACTACTTGGCTTTTTTGGTGGATGCCGTGGCGGCGGGGGTGATGAGGAGAGAGCTGACAGGCTCGGGGAGGCGGGGCCGGATATTCTATGGACTCGTACGTGTGGCAGAAGATCTCTTGAGTCTGAGACGGTCCTTGAATGACCATTTGCCCTATCCCCTAAAGTGGATGCACCAGAAATATTGCGTGCGGAAAGTGCAGTGGCGACGCTCAAACTTGCGCGCCTATCCGGTTTGCTGCCGGGGCTCGTGGTATGGAGCATCTATTTTGCGTGTGTGTGGGTGATCCGGCCGCTTGTACTGTACTCGTAGTTGACACTGCTGCTGCTGCTGTGTGGCTGTACGCTGGATGCGTGTGATTACTACGATCCTGTACTCTGGTACGGTATGGTACAGTTAGGGTACAGATGGCCGGTTCTGTACGAGGGCGAATGTGGGTACGGGAGGGGATAATATGGAAAGAGAAGGGCATGATATGACGGACCCAGTCAGTACGTTGAATACACAACCCTAGCGCTTAACACTGAATTCCCTCAGTATATGTAAGCACGAGCACAAGAGTAGGGCACGTCAGATACTGCACCATACTCCAGTACAGGGATGCAGCTTGTGACGGTGTGCTTCACCGTCAAAGCTGCCGAATGTACTCGTATCATAATATCATAATTTACAGGTACTCCAGTAAACGATTGTAGCCCAACTCCAACCAATCTAGGCTTTTGTTGGTTAGTCAACTTGGTTGGTTGGCCGGAATCATCACTCGTGAAGGCACTCCAGCTGGAGGAAAACAATGGAACTGATGAACCTTGTTTTCTTTCTTCCCCTTTCCTGACGAGACGTCTCAGCGAAAGACGGTAGTGTTCAGTCCGGTAGCCCGTGTGTCGGTGCAGTCGCTGTATTGGGAGGATTGAACAATGAGATTTTAAGTCATGTATGATATGGGACTTACGTTTTGGAGGATTGTCGATAAACCTACAGCTCATACCACCCACAGCCTGAAAAGCGCTGCGAGACATGTAGGGCAATTCTATGCCACAGGAATGGTGGGGGGGGACTGGGAAACACACCGGTGTACGGTACTAGTACCATACAGTGCTGTACGGGTGCAGCATGGTGCTTGTATGCTACAGTACTTGTATTATACATCGAGCGGCTACAGTCCTCAACAAGCCAATCGCTACCGTGTGCTGTGCCCTGCCCGGCCACCTGCCGTATTCGCACTCCTGCCCTCGATCCGCTGTTGTCCTCCCGAGTTCGCTGCGATATGTGTGTGTACTGGTACCTGTACCAGTACACACAATATGCTGCGACATCCTATAATAATACATGTCCTCGAGGCTGATAGAGTGCAAAATCGAGTGATACTACGAGTACTTGTACTTGTACTATGAGACCAGTCGAAGGCGAAGGGGAATGCATCCTACCATACCGTCTGCCGGCATTGTGAGGAAATGAGCTGTATGGCATGTAATTTATGCCTCGAATGTTGGAAGTTTGCCCTCCTCCTATTATTTCCCAGTATGTACCACACGGTAATCTCCCCTTTGCCTCCTCTCCCTTCCCTCTCTCTCCCTGCTGATCAACGCATCGAGCCTTCCTCTTGGCACTTTTGCACTCCTCGCTTCGGGAAGTCTGAGACATCATGCTTACTAACTTGAACATTTTCTTCCAATCATATTTTCCCATGCACAGACCATTAGCGGAAAAGTAAATATCTTTGCTTCCTTTAGGGATTTAGCGGTTCTGGGTATTATCGATTCCGATACATTTCGAGTCCATGCCTATGGTGACCCTTCCAAAGTTCTTTTGCATAGTTTGAAAGTTAGTCTAGCTGCCCCATACATTTTTCTGACTGCCCGCTTTCTCTACCACTTCTGCTTCTCCTCCGTTTCTCCTTTGCCTGCGCTGGGGTTAGGGGAGTATGGGGAATTCACCGCCCTGATTGGCTGTGGTAGCCCCTCCACTTTAACCCTTCAGGCATTTTGGTGGTGGGTGCGTCCTGGTAGTTTTGGTGTGGTAGCCCGAAGTGATGTGGGTTGCTTGCCAGCCGCTCACAGCATAAGGTCTGCCACTCCCACTGTTTTCTCCCATACTGCTCGCTCTCACACAACTCCTTTCCCCCCATACAAACTCGCCTCACAGTAAGTCTCCTCCCATACTATCCGCTCTGCCCTCTACCAAAAAATTTCCTACAGCAAAAAAAAAAACCCACTCCCTTTTCGCTGCTTCCTGCGATAAGATAAAAATCTCGAGTGACCCGAACAACCTAACTGACCATCAATTTCGAAAAAACACAGAACTCTTTCATCTTTGCTAATCCCCTAAATTCTTCTTGTTGCAATCGCTTCTAAAGGTTTGTCTTTCCCCTCCTCTCTGTCGTGATCCATTTTCTTTTCATTTCGCTCTTCTCCCATAACTTCCCTTCCTTCCCTTGAACTCTACCTCCACACACGCAAACTTCATTACCGCGCAACCGTATCAACGCTTTTGTACCGCGCGGTATAATACTTCCTTCATTTCACTTTATAAAAAGCTGCCCGAACCGAACCCTTCTTCACCTTTTTTCTCTCCAACAACTCTTTCCGTCTCAAGACACTTGAGAGGAGAAGGAAGGAAGGAAGAAAAAGAAAAGAAACAAACAAACAAAAAACTGCCCCCTCTCAATCTGATCTTCCTTCCTCCTCACAACCACACAACTCGTTAAGCTCACGCGTTTGCTCGCTGCTCCAGTACCCCTGTTGTCACATCCCTAGTACCATCTTCATAATGCCTAAAACTGAGCGTATTCGCAAGCCCGCCAAAGCTGCCAAGAAGAAGAAGGGTATGTATTCTTTCTAACTCCTTTCGTCCTTTAATACCTCTGACTATTCTTGTGGCAAATATTTCATACATCTCTCCACCTTTCCTGTTGTAACCTTTACCACTGACTTTTTCTGTTATTCTAGATCCTAATGCCCCTAAACGTGGTCTCTCTGCCTATATGTTCTTTGCGAACGAACAGCGTGAAAATGTCAGGAATGACAATCCTGGAATTGCGTTTGGTAAGTTTTCTCGTTCACACTCACATTCTCTTGTGTTAACCTCTCTTCCAGGTCAGGTCGGTAAGGTCCTAGGTGAACGCTGGAAGGCTTTGTCCGAAAAGCAGCGCCAGCCATACGAAGCCAAAGCGGCCGCAGACAAGAAACGATATGAAGAAGAAAAGGCGGCCTACAACGTAAGTGATCCTCTTGAGCTCCAAGGAGTGAGCATTCCATACAGCCATTTCTGATCCTATCTGACTAGCACATCGTCCTACAGGCACAGGGAGGTCCCGAGGAGGAGGAGGACGACGAATAGTCACTGTTCTTTGTCTTAGTTCTCTTGACATCCATTCACCCGTTTTTCAGTTCATGGAATAACCGTGCTTCTTCTCTTTACCTACACAATACCAAAAGCAAAAAAAAACTCAACCATCCTCAATCCCTTTCTTGAGAGATGATATCCCAATATCAAAATTTGTTGTGGCCGTAGAAGTGGGGTTTTTTTCTATCTTATCTGCACATGCTGGCTTCGGTGTGTTTGGTGGGTTCCTTCTATGTCTCTTAATGAATGTATGTGGCGATTGAGACGAAAGGGTCTTTTTGTTGAGTTGGGCAACTCGATGAATTGTTCTGTATTTTAGTCCCCAGTCTTCTTATCACATCTTATTTCTCCCTAACTTTGGTTTTTTTACCCGCTTATTTACAACTATGTTTTTTCTAAATGGGCTTTCGAGGGGCATTGGGAGGGGCAGGGATTAGTTGGTTTGACATTACATGCTTGATTGATGGTGGTTGAGGATCATGTTGGAGCAATGGGAAATGATCATAGCGGAATGAAAAGGCATGGATTGAATTAATGGAGACGCCGATGATGATTGTTATTGTAACGCGTGGGCTCGGGCGTAACGCGTCCCTTGCCGGTCGCGGCATGTGACGTTCGCGTGATCTGAGGCAGACGCGGGCTTGAACCAAGTTGATTGGCGGGATGTGTCGGTCTAAACTAAATAGGATCGGCGCATTAGGAGGGGGGGGTGGTGAAGGACTGGTGATTGATCCACAATGCATTTTATGGTAAAGAGCGGTTTTACTTTGCTTTTGGTCTAAACTGAGCTGTGCCTGGAACGGTGTTGTGTGAAGGGGTGCCGTAGTTATAGTCTTATAGATGCCTTTGGCTCCCCTCGCTTCCAGGGAGGGAAGAGAGAGCGGAATTGACAAATAGATAAATTAGATGGAAGGGAGGGAAGGGAAAGCGGAGGGTGAGGGAGAGAATGGGGAGAGAAAAATGAAAGGCACGATCACTGAGCGGCTGGCTTTTTCCTTTATTCCTTCTTTCCCCCTTCCCCTTTTAATAATTATTATGCTTGACTAGCATCGACAAACACATCGAAGTGGTGGGGAATGGGCGCATTCACACTCATAAGGTACGAGTACGGTGTCACTCACTCACTCACTCACTCACTACCATATGATGCTGATACTACCGGTATAGAGTACGAGTACACGCAGCAATAAACTACCGTAATTCATCTCTGGTATCAAGTATCGGCGTTAATGGCGGTGATGATGGTGATGATGATGATGATGATGATGATGAAGTTCGTCCACGGTTTTTTGTATTTCGGTTCGGTACGTACCTTCTTGGTGTTATACCATAAGTTTTTCTAATTTCGT
Source organism: Tuber brumale (assembly GCA_014065205.1). Taxonomy (NCBI): domain Eukaryota; kingdom Fungi; phylum Ascomycota; class Pezizomycetes; order Pezizales; family Tuberaceae; genus Tuber; species Tuber brumale. Next base: position 200,741 of record JACCEG010000167.1, read on the forward strand.
TGTTCTGATTGCTCCGTGACAAGTTAAGCGCCCCGAGCCTAATTTCCTTAGACCGTGACATTCGTTTATCAGAACCTGATGCTGTTTGACACGTCCTCTCCATGAGTGCTTTTTCATACTCAGGATAGTCCCTGCGATTCTCTGCGTACTGAGCTGGTATGCTGTTTCAATGAGCTTTGAGTATGTTAAGTCCTGTTGCGAACTGTCGCCTAAGGATCTGGCTCTGCCGTGGCGAATCTTTCGATTTCGGTTGAATATCAGTCAATTGGGTTTTTTTCGCCGCTTTGTAATCTGGCTTTTTATATCAAAGGAAAGTTATATTGGACCTTGATCTGTTCATCGCCAACACGTATGTGGCAGACAAATCCCTCTCTCGTTCTCCAGTATCAGGGGCACCACGTCTGCGTCCAACTTTGTCGGTTCTGTCGGTACGTGGAAACTGTGGAGTCCGCATCCTTAGCAACTGGGCACTGGGGTGTGGTAACCCCCCCACAAATGATCCTTTCTGACCAAAAAAACCTCCTTAGGGGAAAAGAGACGAATGAATGATACTTGTATCTAGATGTTTATCTCCCCGACCCCTCTCCTCCCTCGAATCGAATCGCCTTTTCACAGCAGAAGCTCTGCGGGGGATCAGGGGACTTGATTCCGGAGTGAGATTGCGACCTTTTTTCGTTTTCCTGTTCGCTATTCCTTCCGAGCCCTTCGTTTCCTCTCGTCCCCCATCAGTTTTATATCTCGGAAGGGAAGAAAAAAGAAAAAAAAGAAAAGAAAAGAAATAAACAGCAACGAAAAAGCGATAAAAAAACAGGGAATCCTCTCACTTTGTGCATTGATACATTATGCCATAATTTGGCCTGTGCTTGGGTACTTGAGTCAGTGATTCTGCCGCCGTCCTCTAGGTGAAGGAATCAATGACATAATGAGGCTAACCACATTCTTTGTGACCCAGGAGAATTATTGGACATGTTCTAAAACTGTTTCTAAGGCATACATCACGAGAAACTGATATCGGGGTTTGGGGGAGGAGACCCGCTTTCCTACTGGTGAGATTCACTCGATTTATTGAAGCGGGCATACGGAGATAGACGAAACGGCCGGTCGATCCACTGGAAAGGGTCCAATCATGGGTGGCCTTACTCACTGCTGATGTGGTAGCAATCAAGAAATGGCATCAGAGTCCGGTACTCGAGTACGATACCCTAATTGCTGCAGAGGAACCGTGGCCCTATGAAAAAGTGCGCCGCCAGCAACCCTTTCTTCAAAAGGATACGGGTATGGTTCTCGTACCAAACATCGGTCTGAACTGCAATTGCGCTTTAGCTACGAAAAACAAACTGGTCTTATGGACTATGTATGGCTCTTTTGGCAACAGCCTGAGGGAAGTGCTCGTGAGGAGCAAGGTGCTCGAGTAACTCGGGAGCGGATTTTTATATTGCTCCAGATGATTGGGATTTGGCTGTGGCGTCACCGTATTTTCCCCGAGAGCTCCCCCGCATGTCCACACACCACATTTGAGCTGCATCTGTGGGTGATGAGAGCCAATGCTCTCTCCACTCGTTTTCCCCCATTTTTATTTTTTATTTTTCTTATTTTTTTCTTTTTTGCCACTCCTTCCCGAGTGACTTCCATATCTTTTTTCGCCCTCCTCACACAGAGCAGGCGCTGGGCCTTCCTGCTGCGAAATACGGTAGTGTGGTCCTCCTTAGTGGTCAGACAGGGCTGGTCAATTGGATTGTTGGTACTGTATCTTATGCGTTTACCTACATGACAAGCCAGTCAAAATTGATCATCTTTTTTGCTAGTGTTCCCACAACCACTCAGGTCTTGAGACTTCTCGCAGAGAACATGCGAGGGTGGGGTGCACTTTGTTGCGAGAGTATGATACATACCACGCTTAGCTTACCTTTCCCACCATATCCGAGTACATACCTACCGCACTCTGCTCAGACACGTCAGAGCCCACCACCACCCATTGAGGAGCCGCATGTGCATCCCCTCTTTTTCTCGCTGAGCATTTATTCAATTACATTATCTCCCTAGCCCCCCTCCCCCAGCCTGGCCCACCGAAGAGAAAGTTGTTTCTGGCATTGAATCTATCTCTCCGTTCATTCTTACGGTCTATGTTTCCTGACGACTAAAAGAACGCCCCGTCTCACCTGCCATTCCGCCATCAAAAGTCTCTTCTTGAAGAAGCCAAGACACAAGGAAACAAATCTTGTCCCATCCCATGGCAGAGCGTTTGGCTGTTTTCGGGGTTTTGGCCCTCTCGTCGATTGCAGGAAACACCGCCGATTCTCTCTGTGGATACGCCGATTTGTTGCCAGACTCATCCCGCGATATTCGCAGCGTAGTCAAATGCCTTTATGATATAAGGGCCACCTTAAGGGACCTTGATTTTGCTTTTCAGGATCATCGTTTTAACCGCCTTGCTCGAGAGTTGCTGGACGACATCGTGTTGGGTATCGGTAGTTGCTCGAGGTCTCTTCGTGAGCTGGATAACATTGTTGCACGATACACTTCTGGGCGGCGGGTTGCCTCACCTCGAAGAACCTGGCATGAGATCCAATCTTATTTTCATAAAGCCGAAGGCTTTCCTTTGGGTAGTCGCTTAGATGTTCACCGGACTTTTTTGCTGCAATTGAAAGGGATTTTGCAACAGTAACCTACCCCGCAACTCTACAGTGTCTCACTTTAGGGCTTGGCTGACCTGATCCCAGTAAGTCGGGAAACCGAACCGAAATGTCACGACTTCGGGAAGAGATGAAATATTTCGCAGCCAATCAGGAAAGAGTAGCGAAACGAATGAGAGATCTGGAGGAAAGCCAGAGAAGGGCTTCTGAGGAAAAGGCCTATATGGCTCGATATCCACCCACGCCTCCCTATGGTTCGCCGTCACGGCGTTCCTCGCGCTCTTTCAGCCCTGTATCTCCGCCTCATTCGGCCAATGTTGATCCTGTGCGCTACATGACCCCAGCACATGACTCCCGGCCCGTAACGCCGATGGCCCCGGTTACCCCAAACGCACCAATATCGCCACCACCTCGGGACCGTAGGTATGCCCCCCCCCCGGCGCCAACCCCGCTTCCTCCATCACCGCCGGGCCCAAGACTGCGTGGAGGAAATGTGAATGTTAGGTCTGATTGGTGGGCCGGTGTTTTTGATGGGACGGCCGGATCTACTGGGTTTGTGAATACTGCCAAGTATGGGTTAAATATTTATTTGGCGATGAATGTTGGCTAATTATGGTATCAGAACTGCTGAGGGATCACAATGCTTTGGGTTGCCGATGGACACACTTAATATGGCAAGAGAAGAGATTGAGATTATTAAAGTGTGAGAAATTTGAGACTGTAGTATACTGCTGGTTTTCTTTTATACTAATGCGTCTCTTGTTTCCAGGGAATTTGATAACGACCTTACTCTTTGCCTCTACCGCGATGAAACTACTGAAGCCGCGAAAGTTGTCTGCACAGTTGGTCAACCATATTCGGGTGGGTGGGTCAACGACCGCCGAGGGCACACCAAATTCCAAACATTCATCGATGCATCTCTTTTGACTGTATCCCGAGCTGGATCCAGTCTCCATCTTAAGCGCCGCGGTATCCTATGGGCTTGTTTATATTTTGCCGATATTGAAAGTATGTGGCAGGCTATTTTCGTTGCTCTTTTGGGCCATGTTGACACAGTTGCGGGTAGATATGGTGTTATTTTATCATACCTTTTTGGCATTAAGATTCAACGGTCCAAAGGCACCGACACCTAAACAATCGGAGTATTGGCTTGACGGAGAAGAGTTGCTTTTTAGCGGGTTCGTTATTATTCCTCGATAGAGTTTATGTTGAGTTACTGACTGCAGGTAGTGAAATCGACGATGAGGGTTATCCTCACATTTTAAGAGTACTGCAGGACCGGGACTCCGGAGTAGTAAGATTGGCCTCCGCCAATGTCAAGGGCGAGCAAACCGATGTAACCATTTGGACTGCTTTTAGTAAGCTCCATTTTCAAAGCCAAGGATAAATAGTGGGGAATTTGGTGCTTACAACTTTGTAGTTACGGATTATATTGGCATTCCCGACTGGCTCCGTTACTCGCGAAGTAATTCAATTATCCTAAGGGACCTACGGCAGTTTTCGTTTTCGGTCTATTTTGACACCAACACATGGAAGAATTACGAACTGCGTTTCACGAATCCAGGAGGTTTGTTCTCTCGCCCCATGGATGGATGAACTAGGGTTTGAATTAATGGCTGATAAATGATTTTTTAGACGCGCGCGCATTTGAGAGGGTCATCAAGGAGATCAGATTGCCTTCTTACTCTCATTAACCTTAGCAACCATTTCCTTACCAAAAGTTTTTCATAGATATTTGGATTCTCATCGCGGGCGCTCATTCGTTTTCCACCTCTCATTTGTTTCACGGTTTACGAAGTTATGAATGCTATGAATTAGTCATGGTATGGAAAGGATTCTGTTTTTTCTTTGCCTTTCTTCGACGTTTGAGTAGGTTCATTAGTGGTTGGTTGTCCTTCCCGTTCGTTTCTCTTCTCTTCTATTCATTAGCGTACCTTGAAGCGGGTGCTTTTAGTTTTCCCATTACCACTATTATTATTACTATTATCCTTGCTTTTATGTATGAAGGAAGGCAAAGTGGTGTGATGTTGGAGTTGGGGGCGCTGGTATTGTTTTTGTAAGTGGAACTGTGGTGCAGTCTATGATATCCTACTTTTCATTTGTACCGTACATGTTGATGTTGAATGGGGCTATGTGTTTAATCATCAAAAATGAGACTCTCCACTTCGCCCTATCATCCAAGATACCCTCTGGGATAGTTATGTTGAGGCTTTTTGGTTTTGCTGGAGGTCCTTTTTCATTTGGTTTGGGTAGAGGAGTATTTGCTGCCGGGAAATTTGGGATTGGTGTGCCGAATTTAGGCCCACGAAAGAGCATACCGTACTCGAGTCCTTGTCAAGAAATTACCAAGTAGCCCGGGCTACAAGATGCGAACAACTTCTGATTTCCCGCCATGACTCAGAAGCTTTCCCCGTGGAGGGGTAAGAAAAAGGAAAACAAAAGGAGACACTGGGTATCCAGCCCAGAGTGCGGGGTTGGGGGCAATCATTACAAATGCAATAGCCTTGTTTGATCTATTTAACTGCCCTCGAGTGGAATTTCCTTCTGCACCCTCGCATGTAAATTAACATGTCATGCATGCCAAGCGTGATCCCTACTGACCTTAATTTACTTGCTCAAGTAAACCAATGGAAAGTCAGTGAACAGTTAATCCCGGTTAACCTGCCAAATGATCCCTGTCGTGTACGAAGAGATTTCTCGCCCGGGGGGTGGGCTTGCATGCTACTGCACGACTTGGTAGGTATTTGTGTGTCCATGCGGCATAAAGTAACCTTTTTTAGCCACATTCTTTTTTTATTTATTTTAATGCATGGGTTAGTGTGGCGCAAGAGTTTTGTGCTTCTACGGTACTTGGGTGGTGTTGCCTGGAGTCTGGTTCGGTTGAGTGAAGCAAAGCAATGATATTTTTGGGTGGGAGTTGGCTATTCTACGCGAACAGCCATTCGAGTACCGTAAGAAGGCGTCATCTTTGTGCCTCGGGTAATTAATCGGATTATGGGTATTGCGTGTGGTACTCGTGCACCCGAGTGGTGAGTACAAGTACCGCACAAACATGAGGCGTTGGGGAAAAAGAGTGAAGCGGTGAGAAAGAAAGAAAGAAGGGTGAGGATGATTGCTGGTTATGGTGATGGTGGGTGAGGGGGAGGATGGAATAAATGAGGGTGTGATATGTTTATACAGTACGGGGACAAAAAAGATTCGTCGGATGCCATTCTTACAACAACAAAGAGTGGACGTTTTGAACGGACAATTATCGACGCTGCTTAACGTACCCCACGGTGAGTCGAAACGCACGGCGACACGAAACGACAGGCTAGTATTACGCTGGGAGGGATCAAAAAACCGGGTTTCTGGATATCTCAACCAACCGCTACAACCACCCAAGATAGAGTAGCTTTCATCTTGTAAAAACATCTTTCACTTGGATAGAATCAATTATCTTTTCTATCATTTTGCTTGTTCAGAATGTCTATCACAGACCACAATTTCACAACTGAAGAGCGGATCGAACTTGCCCTTGTCAATTTAAATCATGCGCGAAGCACCCAAAATACCCATATCCCGACATACCAAGAGCTTGCCACAGATTCTGAGGTTCCAAAATCGAGTCTTTGGCATCATGACCATGGTCGAATACCTGCAAGTCAATTGGACGAGTAAAAACAGTACCTTACTACTGGAGAAGAGGAAGCACTTGTTAAGTGGTATGCAATAAATTATCTGTTATAGTTAATTAGCTAATCAAAGATAAGGTGACTTGGAATGCAAGACTACTGCTTTCCTCCATGTATTCCACTTGTGAAAGATATGGCCACCTACCTTTACAATAGAAGGAATCCAGAGCAGAGCAGATCGGTTGGCCACAATTGGCATCTTGCATTCGTAAGCTGTCATCGGGAATGGGGGATCAAGTACAGCAGACAAATTGAGCGCGCACGAGTCAAGGCACAGCAAGACTACTTTATATTTGCAAACTTCTTTGAATGAGTATGTATATAATATTTTTAAAAACAAATTTATTAATGTTATTGCTAATTTATAAAGTTGGAAGCTGCAATTGTGAAATAAAATATAGCTCCTGAAAATCTTTACAATTTAGATTAAATCAGATATCTTATGGGATTTGCTCAGTCCTGTCAAGTAATCTAGGGTAAAGATTTATGACAGCATAATGGCGCTCTACGTACGATCGATGGAGGAAGAGAAATTGTTACCATTATAGAAACCATTAGTGCTAGTGGATCAGAATTGTTGCCTATGATTATCATTAAAGGAGACGGAGTTCAGAATGATTGGGTGGAAAACTCTCATCTTTTCATACCTGATGATGTCTTAGTTGGCTATTCAGAGAATGGTTGGATTGATAGGAAGAAGAGTCTTTGATACCTCCAACACTTCTTTAGGCCTGATAGTGCGATGGCTGTGAAGGCTAATAATGGGCTATGATATCGAATGCTTCTATTTGATAGACACTTCTCACATGTCATCTGAGAATTTCTCCACTATTGTCATCAAAACTATATTGTTCCCTTTTACCTACTAGCCCGTACAACATATAAGCTACAACCTCTAGATGTTGCTGTATTTAGTTCACTAAAGTGTAAGTAGATCGATGCCATGTGGGAAATATTTCAGTGCGATAACTATACAGTCAGAGAGTAGAGCTTCTGAGAGATTTTACAGCTGGCCCAAGAAGGTGGTTTAACAAAAAAAAAGGAGACATATTAAGCAGATTTGAAGCCACCAGCATTTATCTATTTAATACATAAATGCTTCTACAAACACTACCAGGTTATGTTTCTTATCAGCCAAGTTCTGACCAACCTTATACTCCAAACCCAGGCTTTCATGACTGTTACGCATATGGAAATCAGAGACAAGAAATGTGCACAGACCCATGGTAGGGTAACTGCACACAGACCCTTGATTTTCCGGAGTACCAACACTCCCCTCTGGCCCCCTGATGGGGCTCGCACGTCATTAGCGAAATTTTGAGAGTTGCGTCCCATAACTAAAATGTCACATCAATGAAGCCCACTTCATGATACTATATATGTTGCCGCTGTCTGTCTGACCGCATGCGTCTCATGGGATATATGAGAGGGGACCTTTGGGGACATCTGGGAAGTAGAATGGAAGGTATCGGTCAGAGGCGCATTGAGATAGTAGGCTTCAAAGTTAGGATTCCTAAACTATGGGCCGAAGGTGACGGGATGTTTTCGGAGAAATACTCCTAGAGGATGTTCCAGTAGCAGAGGATATTAAGGACATACTGGATCCACCCATACCCTTTTAAGAGTAGCTGTATGTTAGTTGGTCCAAGTGATATGACCCCTCTACAGAGGCCAGCAGACCAAGGGAAAGCACGCTCAAAAAGGAAGACCTAGATAAGTCGGAGACTCTTAAGACATTGACATGTTGGGCACAGACTTGCGATTGGCACTAGGTGGCACGGCATGAACTTGATCACTTCAGGACCGAAGTGACTACTGGAACGATAGTCAACAAGACTAGAGTAATATAATAGTCTATGTAGACAAGAAAGTTGGAAGCCACTGTGTGGTATAACAAATAGTGCAGTCATCTCAATGGAGGAATACTATTCTGTAACCGTAAAAGGGTGTAGTAAGTTTCAGAGTCAAAGGGTGCTCGCACTTTTAAGATTCTGGATGTTTGCAAATTAAAATCAGAGTGGTACCTTAGAGGCATAGTAGTTAGAAGTAGTCTGCGAACACTTAGACGCAGGATATAAATATCGAAGTGCCTCCTGAGCTTTACAGACATCATGAAGCAACGGAGAAGAGATCTCAGCAATATACAATTGTTTACCTCATAAATCTTTACTTTACCTATTTTATCTAGTTGAGCCTTCCTCGACAGATTTTCGGAATAAAGATTTTGGCTTACGTCTATCATTTATACTAGGGATCGGTGTCTGCCTCAAAGTATATTGATAGCTCTCCTGTTACCAAGGCTCACTATATGAACTACGAGTTCACTTCAAACTCCACCCTCAGGTTTCACTTTGATTACACATTTGCAGCTTCTCACTGCCCGATTTACATTCATATGTTCGAAGAAATATTCTACAGTGAGCTGGTTGAAATCGAATAAGAGTATGTACAAGGACTGTCATGGTTTACAATACCGTTCGGGATCCCAATGAGGGATCAATTCAATCTCATATATCGTACTTGGCACTGTCTGAACTTCGTGTGGAGTTTTACCAAGTTGGAAGACTTTGTCGACTGGAGTACCTAGTACTCTGAAGTCAAGAAACCAGGTATAACAAGCCAATAACTACCCCAACCTTCAGCTTTGATCTAAGAAAATATAGATGTAGTACAAGTACATCTTGAACTATGAGAAAGTGGAAATTCAGGTCTTGAATCCAGAAAGAGATTATCTGAACCCTTTTTTACCTATACCGCTAGAATATCTCAGATATTGCACACCTTACTGTTAGGCGGACGCCAAACTCAAGTATATCACTGAGGAACATAGGCCAAAATCTTTGATCAGAGAATCTGTCGAGGAAGGCTTGTCTCGATAAAACAGGCAAGGTAAAGATTTATAGCGTAAACAATTTTAGATTGATGAGATCTCTTCTCCGTTACTTGATGATATCTGTAAAGCTTGGGAGGCACTTCGATATTTATATCCCGTGTCTGAGTGTTCACGGACTACTTCGAACTACTATGCTCCCAAAGTACCATCCTGTTTTAATACGCAAACGTCCAGAATCTTATAAGTGGAAACACCATTTGACCCTGAAACTTATCACACCCTTTTGCGGTCACGGAGTAGTATTCCTCCGTTAAGATGACTGTGGTATTTGTTATTCCAAACAGAAGCCTCTAACTTAGATGTCCGCGTAAACTATTATATTACTTTAGTCTTGTTAACTATCGTTCCAGTAGTCTCTTCGGTCATGAAGTGACCAATTTCATACCGGGTCAACTAGTGCCAATCGCAAGTCTGATCCCGACATGTCAACATCTCAAGGGACTCTGACATATCTAGGTCTTCCATTCTGAGCATGCTTCCCCTTGGTCCGCCGGCCTCTGTGGAGGGGTCCTATTATTAGTACCACCCAACCTACAGCTGATCTCAGAAGGGTATGGGTGGATTCGGTATACCCCTAATAGCCTCTACTATTGGGGCATCCTCTTGTAGTATTTCGTCGAAAATGTCCCGTCACCTTCGGGCCATAGTTTAGGAAACCTAACTTTGAAGCCTACTATCTCAATGCGCCTGCAACAGATTTCTTCCGTTCCACTTCCCAGATGTCGCCAAAGGTCCCCTCTCATATATCCTGCAAACCGCATGCAGCTGGACGGACAGTGGCGACGTACATGGTGTTATGAAGCGGGCTTCATTGATGTGACTTCATAGTTATGGGACGCAACTCTTGTGATCTCGCCAATGATGTGCGGGCCCCATAGGAGGGCCGGAGGGGAGTGTTGGCAATCCGGTAAATCTGAGGGTCTGTGCGCAGTTACCCTGCCATGAGGTCTGTGCAGTTTGTCTCCGAATTCCATATGCCTAACACTTACATACTGTTCCTTAAAGTATTTAAAAGATATCGAGAACTCTGGTATGAAGTACCTGTAATCGTTCATCTAGGGCTATTGGAACAATTAGCCTATCTGGAAAGGATCACCATAGTTGAGATACCTCAAGACTAAAGCAAGAGGATAACGGTGGAAGAACTGATGAACACACAACCAGATACGACTAGAACTGATAATTCAGCTATACATAGTCCCTTCCTAGTAACATCTCAAGAGGCAATATTCTGGAGAGGAGTTGGACCCCCTCACTGATCACCTAGTATTGCAAGCACACATCGGATATCGCGGGCCTCCAAACCCAAACTAGGAGGAGACCATGCTGCAAACCTAGCTAGGCTAGCCACCTGTCTAGGGATACCATTGGGCCGAATAAGGCAAAACATGGACACCTCATACGACTAACCCAATATTGACTTTAAACATTTCAAGGGAGTCAACCCATATAATAACTTAAACTTAATTAAGGTACAACTGCAAATTGCTGATGGACATGATGTCCATGACAATGATATTGCGATCTTATTAGTGCAGCTGGTAGGAGTAGAACAGGATATCAAGGGTATCCAAGAGGAAATGCTAGGAGAAGTAGCAAAGAAGATTGACGCCCAAGATAGGTATCAGTAGGAACATGAAGATATAACCAGGAGGTTACATAGAACTATCGGACAACAAAGCTATAAGGCATTAGCCCGTGATCATATGCCTTAACAGATGGTCACTAGCCTAAGAACGGAATTCTTGGAATTCTGTGCTCAAAGTATCGCACGAGAAAGACAGGTCAACCGTACCCTAGGGCAAGGGCATCTAAATAGCACTACTCACCAGGCGGAGATTCGCAGGTCCCTAGACTAGCAATACCGGCAAAATGCGTAAACAAATAATACCCTTAAGGTATTAATGGTAGTGGTGAATAAAATACTAGCTGCTGTATTAAGTTCAGAAGCTGCAGGACCAGCACCCTTACCCGCAGTCGAAGAGGTGGATGACGAAGAGTATTAAGCTCCGCCTACATGAAGGGAAAAAGGGAAAGGCTGTAACCACCCCACGGACGATGCGGTAAACATAGGGTTAACGTGTCTTGTTCTGTACCAAGGTGGTAACTAGGGAATCAAGATCTGGAGGCTTTAGCCGTGCTTGTTGAATAGACTCCTTACCATATCACAACTACTGAAGTCTCCAAGATGTTTGCAGGATCTCAAACTAAAAATTCTTGAAGCCAACTGTAGAGAGTAACTGTTCAGCCAAGTAAATTGAAAACTGTCTGCGGAAGTCTGCCTCTTCTACCAGAAGAATAGCAGTTCTTAAATACACTGCTTAGGCTACCAAAAGCCTTATTCTTATAAGATATAAGACTCCAAAATGGTAGCCTTGAAACAAAATAAAAAATATATAGAGTATCAAACTGATACTCGAAACCAAATCTAAATCATATAGAGTATCAAACCAATACTTTAAACCAAACATAAAATGTATAGATTATCAAACCCTATACTATCAGGCTAGAGGCACACCTTGTTTCCTGAAACAAATTTAAAACACAAACAGTATCAACTGATACCTGACAATCATAAACCAGTAACATGTACCAGTTACACCTCGAAAACAAAATAAAACCCTTATTTCACAATATAATAAGAAAATCCCTAATCCTTGCTATCATAATCAGAATTCAAATGAGCATCCCAAAAACCTTTATCAACTGCGGGTACATCTGAATAGCTCTCAAAGCAATCCTTAGTAGGAGAATAACACATAGGAATAAACACAAAAAATACCGTAGGAAACTCATCTCCTGGCATGTTGTCTGTCCACTATCCTTACACTAAATCTATCGCTTGTTCCAATCCTTCTATCGGTTCCCAACTATTCTCACTTGCTGGATAACCTTTCCAACTAACCAAGAACTGTCCTTTGCCATATTGTTCCCTGTAATTGAAGACTGATTGAACTTTCCATTCCTGTTCTTCATTGATAAGGATAGGTGCTGGTTTCGCAAATGCCTGTCCTGGGAACTGAAAATCGTCGTTAGGATTGTAAGGTTTAACTACTGAACAATAGAATACTCCTTGCTTCCTCTGGTACATCCTTGCATTTATGCTAACATTGAAGTTCTGTGTATGTTCATTGAATTTGAGTACTGTAAAAGGGCCTCACCAATGAGGTTGTAATTTCCAAGATCTGCTGGATTCCATCGCAAACTGGTCTTCAAAAACCGTAATCCTTTCTCCAATCTTGACAGGTTTGTGTGGGTTCCTCCTCTTAGCTGCTACTCTGTTTGATCTTGCCCTTGCTAACCGTAATGCTTGATATGCAGTATTCTTAATCTCTTAGTGATGATTGTAGTAATCATTAGCAGCTGGAACTATTGTGGACTTGACTTTATAGGTATCGAGTCATTGGCATTCTCGTCCATATACAGCCTTGTATGCAGATATACCAATAGTGTCAGAGTAACCTGCATCGGAGTAAGCAGTCACTTTAGGAAGCGAGGTTAAACAGTTTGTTTGCCAGTCATTGACAACATTCCTTAATACTATCTTAAATTCTCTGATCTTTCTTTCCGCTTGTCCATTAGTCCAGTGGTGGCCAGGTGTAGCCATAATGCGTTCAACTCCCATCATTTTCAAAGGCAGTTTCCAAAACAGGAAAGTAAATTGGGGTTCAGCATCGCTAAAAATCGACGTAAGTCTTCCATGAGGCATAAAGATATAGCACCGGAGTAAATCCATTATCGAAATCGCAGAAGCGTTCACTGATATTGGTATCAGCTAGCTGAAACCAACTACTCTATCTACTACCACCAATACTCAATCATGTCCTCTCAGCTTTGTGAGAAGACCCATAAAATTGATAGCATAGCTCAAAAATAGCTCGGAGTGAAAGGGGAGTGAAAGGGTGTTGCTGGTAGGTAATATAGTCCATTCCCGATTCAGTTGACATATGTTACACTGCTGGACATAGTCTTAGAAACCTTTCCTCATCTACGGCCAGTAGATGTATTCCGTTGTGTACCAGAGGTTTCGATCAGCGCTATAGTGTCCTTTATTGTGTATCTCCTCCATCATCAGTTCTCTTAGCGTTTCTCCATTTACTCCATGACCCTTTGGAACGTAGAGGCAATCTTCTCCTCCTCTGGTAGTAGCGTAAAGTAGACCATTATGTATGTTGTAATATTGCATCATTCCGTTTTGTGAAGTGTGGTTGGAATTCTTCGCTAACTGGTAGATAGGGTCACTCCTATATTCTTTGATCATCTGTTCCCTGCAAATGTTTTTCATATCATCCACTCCTTGAATGATATCCCTTTCATCCACCACTCTTTCTAATACCGTTACCTCCTCCTCCTCATCTGGTATCTCACAAACATTGTAGAGCTCCCGTTTGTCATAAGGTAGGAAAGGTGGTTCCACAACTGGAACTACGTTCAGGTATGCGAGAGGTCCTCAATAGAGGGGCTCATTTTGGTGATGCTCAGGGTACTCAGGATCATAACTTTTGGTAGTGGAGGAGCCATATCCTAATGCCTTTATGACGTGCTCCTTGATGGCGTGGATATCGAGGTGGGGGCATGGGGAATGGGTATCTCTATTGCTCTGATCATTGTTGGTCTAAGGTGGAGTTTCGAGAACTGGTAGGCTGCTGCAGTGGGAGCTGGTAAAGGTCTTTGTTTTAGGTTTTCATTCCTCGTGGTCAGGGCAGAAAGGTATATTGCAGAATCCCCAAAGCATGAATATGTATTGAAGTTCTTCTTCACTCCTACCACTAGTATAACTTTGATGGTCTCCCCATTCATTTAGGGGTTTGCTATTTCTGTAATTGTTTGCGTCTAGCTGTGCTTGCTCCAGGCTGCAGTTGCTTCCAGATTTTGAATGCACACTAATGTGCTCAACTGTGAGGGCTTCTAATCGAGACATTTCACGTTCAATAGTAGTAGGTTCTTCAAAAGAAAGAAAGGATGAAATAGCGGAGGAAGTAGGTGAATCGTCTTCATGTGTAGGATCGTTTGCAGTATGCGGATGATCATTATTCTCATCATATAGACGGGATAATGTATCTGCCAAATAGTTCTATTTTCCTGGTCTGCACACTATTTCGGTGTCGTCTTTCCCAATGAACCCTTTTCATTGTAGTTGGTTTGTGGTAGGTGTTCTGCTCGTCTTAAGGTATGGCAGAGGTAGATGATCCGTAATGATAGTAAACTGGCTTGCTGCAAGTATATGGTGAAATGCTGTCAGTACATCAACTATCGCTAGGTCTTCCTTGTCAGTTGTGCTATAATTCATTTAGGCATTAGAAAATGTCCTGCTATAGAGCGAACCCGGTCTGGCATCCTCTGATGTTTCTCCTTGTCCTACCCATGCTCCTACCTTTGTATTAGATGCAGCGGTTATTAGCCATATGTCATGGTTGTGTGGCAGATAGTGGAAGAAGACGTTTGTGGCAGGTAGTGGAAGGAGACGTTTGTGGCAGGCAGTGGAAGGAGACGTTTCACCATGACAAAGATATTCATCATGAGGTTTTAGTTTGGTTTACTTTCACACACATGACCTATTAAGAGGTCATGAGGGCAGCGCACGAGGCCAAGGAGGCTCCGTAGTTAGTTTACTTTCACGCACATGACCTATCAAGAGGTCAGGTGGTTTACGCACATGACCAATGATGCGGTCATATGATGTTTTTTATGAGTCACGATTATGACTCATAGTTGTTTTGATTTATAAGCAGGTTGAGTGAAGGACTATAAAAGGAAGCCAGTAAAGCCTGGTAGTTAGTTCTTCACGCAACCACCTATTATACTTTCTTACCTATACTATTAAGAATAAATTCTATTCTACCACTTCGCGAGTTCTACCACGATACGACTTGATTATTAGCGTTCAAAGAAGGAACGTAGAAAACGGTCTAAGAATAATAATCCAAGTCTTGGTAAGGAGAAGGGACGAAGTAACAGCGCACTAAGGAAGAGAAGTATCACACTATTACAAAGAGACTAACAGAGAGCTGTTGCCTGTCGCAAGGTACATATTGACATCAGGAGATAGGTAGGATACCTAACACCATATTGGAAGTGACAAATCATATTGTAGTGGTTTCATAACCTTATGTTTTGAAACACTTCGCTTAACATTCTCCATGGCTTGGTCTTGGGTAGTGGTCCATACAAATTCTGCCATTCCGGTGAGTTCCGTTAGTGGTGATGTAATAGTTGCAATTTGTGGCAAAAACTGACTGATGTAGTTGACTGTTCCTACAAATTCTTGTAACTGTTTCTTGGTCTGTGGCATTGTCCATTCTTTGATCTTTGCTATCTTTTCAAGTGCTGGTGAGAGTCTTTTGTCATTGATAACATGGTCTAAAACTTTTATAGGAGTGGCAAACAATTCTGATTTTTTCCTGCTTATATAGAATTGAGCTTCCTTTAATATATTGCGAATTATGGATATTTGTTTCAAATGTTCGGACTCTGTATTGGAAAATATGAGTATGTTGTCAATATATAAACACATGAAATGTCCTAAATAATCGGCAAATAGATTGGACATTATGCGCCTGAATGTTCCTAGAGCATTCATATCTCCTTGTAGCATTACTTTGCTAATGAAACATCTAGATGGTATCTTGATAGCGTTCTTGCTCACATTCTCTGGTTCCCCTCTTGTTTGGCACTAGGCATCACTAAGATCGATTTTACTGCGGTATCTTGCCCTTCCCAGAGCATTCAGGATCATTGTTTGGTTAGGAATAGTTTCATCATCATTAATTGTTATCTCATTCCTAGCTGTGAGGTCCACCAGTGGCCTCATGCATTTCTTATCCTTCTTTTCCTATGCAAACATGGGAGCTGCTGATGAAACTACTGGTCGTGCAATAATTCCAGCTTTCTCTTTTTCTCTCAACCATATCTTCATGTCTGTTGCCTATCGTTCCGATATTGAGTAGGTAGGGAAGGAGTGCTGCTCTTTTCCTGGTTGTAGATCTATCTTATGATTGAGCTTCCTTAGGGGTGGTAGACTTTCTGGTATTTCCTCCAGAAATACTTCCCACTGTTGGTCCATAACATCTTCAGTGCTAATCACTGCTGCTCAGATCATACCACTTGTAGGTGTGCAAACAATTCGAACATTCTGCTTTGGAAAAAGAATAGCTAACTTACTACATTCAATTCGAGCCTGGAGTTGTTCTAGAAAAGGCATTCCCATTAGTGCAACGTACTTTGCTAGGTTGCCAACCAACATCCTGGTTCCTGGTGCGCTCAGCTTTCCTGCTGATATATTGACTGAATATTCTTCATAACCTTTAGATCGTGATCCTTTCATAGCTAAGTATATTATGATTGGTGTCTTCAAATCCTGACATGGAATTTCATCCCTGGTCACACAGGTAGCTCTAATCAGATTTACTCTTATTGATCCAGTATCAAACAGGACTCTGGCTTCTTTGCTATTGATATGCAACGTGCCTTCGAGAGTGTCGTGACGTTTAATATTTGTTAGTCTAGCGGCGATTGTGAGAATGTCTTCCTCTTCTTCCTCTACTTCCATACTATTGATAAGCACCTCTTCCACTAGTTATTCCTGTTCCACTCTATTGGAGATAACTTCTGTCTTCACCTCAGCCTTACCCTTGCCTTTGCCCTTATCATCTTTGCTGGGACAGTCTCTTGCTAGATGTCCTTTACCTCTGCAAGTATAGCAAAGACCCTGTTCCTTTCATTCCTTAGGTTTGGTGTGGAGCTTGTTGTTTATTTTCTGATTGTCCTTCCACCCTTCTTGCTTGAAAGTGAATTCTTTTGCCGGTTTCGCGAACCTTGGTTTCCATAAGCACCAGGGCTTTTTAGGATAGTATCTATACTTTCTGCATTTTGTATAACTTCCATAACCATTCCTGTTTCAGCATACTGTAATTGCGCTTCTTGTCGTAGCCTAGAGTGCATGCTCATAAAGCACGGTTGAAGGAAGGCATAATCACTTACGGTATTAGCAGGTAGGCGTGATCGTAATATCCGTAAATGGGTTGCTATGGTTGGTATTCTTTGTATCTTGCCATTATACACTAGCATGATTGCATGCAATTTGCAGTAGGTATCATCTTTCTGTTTCGAAAATTCGAATCTTTCTCGTAGATATCCATTAAAGTTTTCTCTTGTGATGTCTTCACTGAAATGCACAGCTACTTAGAAGGCGGCTTCTTGAGCTCATCATTCGGTATAAAGGATCCAATAGTTTCCTCTTCCAGCCTTGTTTGTTCGGAGTCCATTTAGGTGTAGATATAACTGTACCGAGTTATACCATCTATCAAATGCTTCCAGTTTGAGGTCGACTCTTTCACCTGTAAACTTACTAGGTAAAGGTACCTTGATACAGAGGTTAGCCATAACAACTAGGTTAGGTCTTGGGGTCGGTAGTCTTGGAACCCCTGGTCCTGAAGCTTCTAGTCCCACTGGGCCTGCTTTAGAAGCCACATGGTCTGATACTTCGTCGCTATCAGAGCTATCTGAATCGTTGCTCAGTGGTGCTAGAGGTACCTGTGTACCAGTAGGCCTTTGTCACGAATGTGGCTTAGTTAGGAAAGGTTTTCACATGACTAATAGTTATGAGTCATAAGTATGTTATGTTTCGCAGATGACCTCATTAGAGGTCATGGGTTTCACACAAATGACCACTTTGGTCATATGGTATGGTTATGATGATATGTTATGTTTCGCACATGACCTCATTTAGAGGTCATGGGTTTGGCGCATGTGACCACTTTGGTCATATGACTAGTTGATGATGTGTTAGGTATGACTCACAGTTTTGAGTCATATGTAGCGTGTGACTTGAAGGATGAGTCACAAGGGCGTGAAAGGCAACTATATAAGGAGGACATTAGGTCCGAGTAGATAGGCCATCCTCCGTCTCCTCTACACACCCGGCGATTGAAATCAACCCTCAACGCTAGGTTTTCACGAACCATCCACCCCCCCTCTCCTCCCACGATGGCTTCGGCCTAGGAGTGACGGCTATCTCCCTCCACCCCTTACTGCCCTCTTCTGCTCTTTTGCGCGTCGAGGCTTTCCTTCCCTTGAGTTCCGGTACTGCTTTTCTGCTGCCCGTTCTCTTACTCTTCCTCGCTTAGCGAGGCTCATCCGCACGGTCGGCGACCGTTCGCTTCCCATGCTTCAGACGGCTGGGAACAC
>JACCEG010000167.1:255943-273210 GCA_014065205.1 Tuber brumale
GGCGAGATGTGCGGTTAGGCCCATACCAGAGGGTCTTGGAGATACGGTCGGGCCGGGCGGGAGGAGGTTATAGGTTTTCTTCTATGCCATAGCTAGCGCTGCATGCACGGTTCTTGTACCTTAAAACTAAGCAATCATATGAAGAAAAAAAAAAAAAAAAAAAGAAAAAAAGACACTGTAGTTAGCTCTTCACGCAATCACTTAAGTAACTCTGCTACGCTTAAGGGATGGGCCCTCGGGCCCAAGACCATCCTATCGAATGACAAGATGATATGATCAACAAAGCATCTTCTACACCACGAGAGACATCACGATACGGTCGAACAGATAAGGCGACTATAACGACAAGAGGATCCTGTTCAGTATACGAAACTCTACAACATACGGATAGCGAACTGTCATTCCCCATTCAGAGGATCCAAAGGGCAGAACGTTACAATGTTTTCATTAGTCGTGATACAGTAAGAGATCTATTTAGTAACTTTCCTTGCAAACCTCTGGACTTTGATTCACTAGTTACCATCTTCAGTAATGAACAAAGCCCGTTAACTCTACGATTACCGCGTCTCCCGAGAAGCGGTTACCACAGCATTAAAAACCAGTTTAGACTATTATACATACTTGTATACGGGGACAAAGTAGAAAATTATGGAGCTAGCTAGTAAATTGGAATAGCAGAAAGAGAGGGAAAATCAAGGGCAATGAGGAAAGAGGTATAAATAAGATGTTCAGTTATAAGTTGGACAGAAAGATTTAAAAGAAAAAATAAAGAAGTATGGAAAATTGATAAAAGAAATAGAAGGCAAGTACTAGAAGTTGAAAGTTGAAGAGAGAAATGCTCTAGAAGGACTAAATAATTTGGAGGTCGAATATGAGAACCAAGAAGAGGGAAGGAATCAGTATGCTGATTGTGGGAATGATGAGACTTGGAGTACCTAATAATAGTATTAGAATATTATGAGAATTGACTTGAATGTAAGTAGTTTTGAGCAATACTCTGCAGAGTTAGATTGTTTCATGTCATCATGTGTTTTGACTCATCATGGGGTATAGTATATGAAAACAATTCAAATTGTTTCATCAGCTAGGAAATGACTATGTGTTTCCACTAAGGGTATTTAACGTTAATAACTGTGAATTTGTGTCAAAAATGGCATTGCAAGCCAGTACAAACTAGTGAAGAGGGTAGGCCAGAAGTAGCTAGCTGACCATTTAATTCATGGTTGAAGGATGACATTTTGGATAGCAGGTGAGAGATCAGTTGGCAACTATGAGTCTACATTCTTTTCATCTATTCCCTCCTATATCTAGGTTTTAGCCAACAATAAAGTCAATGACATAGTAATTTCCTCAAATACTCTCATTTTTTATATTATGTTTTATCTCTACTTTGGCTTCAGTTCTACCTTCTATATTTTACCTTCTACCTTCAATCAACTTGTGAAACTTTAACCTTTCTCTTTCACTTAACAATTCTGTTCCTGTTATTTCAAATACTTTCTTCTCATTCTCTTTTCTTTTACTCAATTCCTATCCTCCTGAAACTTACTGTTCTGCATCTTTAAAAAAAACAAAGGATGCTAAGCTGAGAGAACTAAAGTAACCCTTATATATCACTCGACATAGATTGCTTAAAAGATATTCTTACAATTTTAAAATAATCTTGATTCTGAAGTATTAGAGTGTTGAATAGGTATTGAGAGAACGGATTATATTAGACATATGAGAATCTGAGACAAAATGTACAGACCTCACAGTAGGGTAACTGCACACAGACCCTCGATTTACCAGAGCAAAATACCCTCTTCTGGCCTGCTTATGGGACCTGCACATTAGTAGCAAGATTTTGAGAGTTGCGTCTCATAACTAAAATGTCACATCAATGAAGTGCACTTCATTCCACCTTATACATAGCCGTCATCAGTCTGACCGCATGTTGTTCACAGAGTATATGGCAGTGGACCTGTGGTGACATCTGGGAAGTAGAACAGAAGAAATCTGGCAGAAGTGCATTGATATAATAGGCTTTGAAGTCAGGCTTCCTAGTTATAGGTTGAAGGTGATGGGATGTTCTTGGCAAAATACTCTAAGAAGATGTCCTGGGTAGTAGTGGAGGCTGTTGAGAATACACAGAATCTACCCATACCTTGCTGAGATTAGTTGTAGGTTGGTTGGTCCTAGAAATAGGACACTTCTATAGAGGCAGGTAGACTAAGGAGAAAGATGCTCAGACAGGATGGCCAAGAGAAGTCGGAGACCCCTTAAGTTGCTGATAAGTTGAGCTGGGACTTGCAATTGGCAGTGGGTAGCCCGGCTTGAAATTAATCACTACAGGACCAAAGAGACTATTGGAATCATAGTCAACAAGACCAAAGAAATATAATAGTTTATATGGATAACTATGTAGAAGGCCGCTGTTTGGTATAACAAATAGTGCAGTCCTCTCAATGGAGGAATACTATTCCGTAACTGTGAAAGAGTGTGAGAAATTTCTGGGTCAAATGGTGCTCGCACTTATCAGATTCTGGATGTTCGCATATTAAAACCAAAGTGGTACTTCAGGGGCATCATAGTTAGATGAAGTCCACAAACACTCAGATGTGGAATATAATAAATTTGTACGTAGTGGCACAATGTTAATAGCTTGAGTACGAGAATGCGGCACAGTATAAAAGATATACTGCGGGTACACTTAGGTGCAGAGTATGGTAATAGGAAGATAGATTGGTAGTAATTCTTGTCCTGAATTTCAGTCTAACACTCGGTGTGGTAACTAGCTATATATATAGGTACGCATAATTAAGCAAAGAAAAGAAATAAGCGGAAAAATATTGTAAGAAACATAAGTACAAACAAGTTTGACCTTGAACAACTACCAAGAAAATCGAAAATGAAATATAAATAAACTGTAATAGTATGAGAGATTTTAAGCGTGAAATCAACATGCAATACACCCTCTGAAAAGCTTGCAGTACATAAATGCAAATAACCGAAACGTCCCGCACATGCAATAAGAAAACATATATCTAATTATCCTATCAATATCATGAAATATCAATGAAATACTGGTTTCATATGCTCTACCTGTTGTGTTAGGCATATGGAAATCTGAGTCAATAAGTGCACAGAACTCGAGGTCGGGTAACGGCGCACAGACCCTCGATTTACCGAAGTTAACACCTCTCTCTGGCCCCCTTATGGGTCCCGCGCGTCATTAGGGACATTTCGAGCGTAGTGTCCTATAACTAAAATGTCCTAAAATAAAGCCCACTTCATAGTACCATATACATCACTGCTGTCTGTGCAACTACATGGTGTTCGCGGGACATATAAGAAGGACCTTTGGCGACATCTGGGAAGTAGAACGGAAGAATTCCATGGAAGGTGTATTGAGATAGTAGGCTTCAAAGTTAGACATCCTAAACTATGGGCCGAAAGTGACATGATGTTTTCTGCGAAATATCCCAACAGGATGTCCTAGTAGTTGAGGCTATTGAGGACAAACCAAATCTACTCCTACCCTTTTGAGATCAGCTGTAGGTTAGTTGGTCCTAGTAATAGGACTCCTCTATGAAGGCAGGCAGACCAAGAAGAAGCACGATCAGAAAGGAAAACCTAGATAGGTTAAAGACCCATAAAGGCGTTGACATGTTGGGCTTGGACTCGCAATTGGCAATAGGTAGCTAGGCATGAAACTGATCACTTTATGAGAGAAGAAACTATGGGAACGATAGTAAATATGACACCAGTAATATAATAGTCTATGCTGAGAACTAACTTGGATGCTACTGTTTGGTATGACAAATAGTGCAGTTATCTCAATAGAGGAATACTATTCCGTAACTGTAAAAGTGTTCGAGAAGTTTCAGGGTCAAACGGTGCTCGTTCTTATAAGATTCTGGATGTTTGTATATTGAAACTAGAGTGGTAATTCCGAGATATAGTAGTCAGAAGCAGTTCACAAACACTCAGATACTGGATATAAATATCGAAGTCCCTCCCTAGCTTTACAGACATCATCAAGTAACAGAGAAGAGATCTTATCAATATAAGCTTATTTACACTAAAATATTTACCTTTACCTATTTTATTGAGATGTGCCTTCGTCGACAGATTTTCTGAACAAAGATTTTGCCCTACTTCCCTCAGTTATACTGAAGTTTGGTGCTCGTCTAATATGTAGTGATGTTTGTGATCTGTAGGCAAACCAGAAAATATAAACATAGAGAGAAATACAGGTTATTCAGATGAAATATACTTATGAGATGAATAGTAGGAAGTTTGAACACATTATGCTCATGCAAGTTATTATAGCTTGATTAACATCTATCTGGCTTTTCCCGGTTCAGTCATAGCTGGATAGTTGATCACGTAACTCTTCCAGTAGCCCACTGCATAGGTTGAGTACCGAAGGTTGCCACCCACGACCAACTCTTGCAAAGATAGGTCTTATTGTGAAAAAGAATGATGTATTACAGTGTAGTCACCATCCCTCAATGACACTTACTTGTAGGCGGACGCCTATCTCTAGTAGAACTGAGTGACGTAGGCGAAAACTTTGTTTCTGAGAATCTGTCGATAGAGGCTTGTCACGAAAATAAGTAAAGTAAAGTAAAGATTTATGAGGTAAACAATTTATATATTGATAAGATCTCTTGTCTATTGCTTGATGATGTCTGAACAGCTTTGGAGGTACTGCGATATTTATATCCCATGTCTGAGTATTCATGGACTACTTCTAACTACAGTACCTCTGAAGTACCCATCTGGTTTTAATACGCAAGCGTCTAAAATCTTATAAGTGCGAGCACCATTTGACCTAATAACTTATCACACCCTTTCACAGTTACGGAATAGT
The DNA here is from genome assembly GCA_014065205.1 of Tuber brumale. Classification (NCBI taxonomy): domain Eukaryota; kingdom Fungi; phylum Ascomycota; class Pezizomycetes; order Pezizales; family Tuberaceae; genus Tuber; species Tuber brumale. Next base: position 260,802 of record JACCEG010000167.1, read on the forward strand.
ATTCCTCCGTTGAGAGTACTGCACTATTTGTTATACCAAACTGTGGCCTCCTACTTAGTTGTCCAGATAAACTATTATATTACTTTAGTCTTGTTGACTATCATTCCAGTAGTCTCTTCAGTCATGAAATGATTAAGTTCATGCCGCACTACCTAGTGCTAATCGCAAGTCCGAGCCCAACGTCACAACGTCTCAAGGAGCTCCGACTGATCTAGGTCTTCCTTTCTGAGCATGCTTTCCCTTGGTCTGCCAGCCTCCATAGGGGTGTCCTATTACTATGACAAACTAAGGTAGAGCTGATCTCAGAAGGGTATGGGTGAATTCAGTATGCCTCTGTTAGCCTCCGCTACTGGCACATCCTGGGGGAGTATTTCGCTGAAAACGTCCCATCACCTTCGGCCTATAGTTTAGGAAGCCTAATCTTGCAGCCTACTATCTCGATTCGACTGTGCTGGATTTCCTGCGATCCACTTCGCCCATGTTGTGAAGGATCCTCTCTCCTATATCCTGTGAAAGCCCTGCGGTCAGATGGACGGCGGCAATGTATATGCTGTTATGAAGTGGGCTTCATTATTGTGACATTTAAGGTATGAGACGCAACTCTCAAAATCTCGCTAATGACATGCGGGCCCCATAAGGGGGCTGGACAGGAGTGTTGGCATTCCGGAAAATCGAGGGTGTGTGTGTAGTTACCCTACAGCCAGTTTGTACACGTGTCTCAGATTTCTATATTCCTAACATGAGCTCCCTCCTACCAGGCTTCACCTCGAATGCCTTTATAACCTTTTATAATTTCTTCTAAAGACATTTTAAGACTCCATATGGTCATGGTAAAAAACCTCCCATGTTTACATGGCCATGGTAGGAAAACCTTTTCCCCCTATCTTACTTCTGCCCTTCCTGGCATATCCGGATTTTCATTATAAAAACTTTCTACAACTTCCTCCACGTTTTCCCTACTGGTAGGTGGGTCCCATGTGTTCTCATCTTCTATATACCATTCCCATTTGTCAAAGTACAACAGTTCTCACTTCTCTTGGTACCAGCCACATACCCATTTTCTCTAACAGTGAATCTCGCTTCTTACTATTTTTTCAACCTCCCTTGGTAGATTGCCGTCAATGTCTGTGGGTTCTCTCTGGTCTTGTTAGCATTTGTTATGAACTGATTCGCGATAGGATTACAATAGTGCGACATGGAATACCAGGTGAATATTCAATCCATCAGATATGTTGAGCTTGTAGGCTCGTGAACTGCGTCTCTCCACAATGTGGATAGGACCGTATAACGTTTGACTTAGCTTTTTTGATTTCTGTCTGGTGCGAAGGTTTTGTGCGTTTAGCATTACTTTGTCTGCAATCTTGAAGTCCGGCTGTTGTTCAGCTTTCTGGTCACAATATTTTGACATTCCTGCCCGTTTCTTTTCTAGTAATCGTCAGGCTTGTATATGAAACATCTTAATCCAGTTCGCGTAGACTGTTGCTCTGGATGTTGAGCTTCACACTCCTTTATACACTCTGTCAATAGATGGAATCCGTAGTTCGCATACAATACCGACATCCCATGAGCATTGGTTGCGGAGTTGTTATAGGCATGTGCAGCTAGTGATAGTAGCTGATACCAATTGTCCTGATCAGAGTTGGCAAAACTTCGTAGGTATCTGAGGGGTGGACGCCAAACTCAAGTATATAACTGAGGGACGTAGGCCAAAATCTTTGTTCGGAGAATCTGTCGAGGAAGGCTCATCTCGATAAAAGAAAAGTAAGGTGAAGATTTATGAGGTCAACAATTTAATATTGATACGATCTCTTCTCCGTTGCTTGATGATGTCTGTAAGCTCGGGAGGCACTTCAATATTTATATCCCGCGTCTGAGTGTTCGCGGACTACTTCTAACTACTATGCCTCCGAAGTACCACTCTGGTTTTAATACGCAAACGTCCAGAATCTTATAAGTGCGAACACCCTTTGACCCCGAAACTTATCACACCCTTTCGCGGACTCGGAGTAGTATTCCTCCGTTGAGATGACTGCGCTATTTGTTATACCAAACAGCCGCCTCCAACTTAGATGTCCGTATAGACTTTTATATGACTTTTTAGTCTTGTTGACTATTGTCCAGTCGTCTCATCGGTCATGAAGTGATCAGGTTCATGCCAGGCCACCCAGTGCCAATTACAAGTCCGAACCCGACGTGTCAGCGTCTTAAGGGTTTCCGACTTATCTAGGTCTTCCATTCTGAGCATGCTTTACCTTGGTCCGCCGGCCTCCCTAGAGGGGTCCTATTACTAGGCCCAACCAACCTACAGCTGATCTCAGAAGGGTATGGGTGGATTCGGTATACCCCTAATAGCTTTCACTACTGGGATATCCCCCTGGAGTATTTCTCCGAAAACGTCCCATCACCTTCAGCCCATAGTTTAGGAAGCCCAACCTTGAAGCCTACTATCTCAATGCGCCTGCGACGGATTTCCTCCGTTCCTCTTCCCAGATGTCACCAAAGGTCCCCTCACATATATCCTGCAAACAGCATGCGGCCGGATGGACGGCGGCGACGTATATCGTGTTATGAAGTGGGCTTCATTGATGTGATATTTTAGTTATGGGACGCAACTCTCAAAATCTCGCTAAAGACGTGCGGGCCCCATAAGGGGGCCTGAGGGGGGTGTTGGCACTCCGGTAAATTGAGGGTCTGTGCGCAGTTACCCTACCGTAGGTCTGTGCACATGTCTCGGATTTCCATATGCCTAACAGTATCATTCCAGTACTTGGTTGGTACATTCAGTTTACCTAGCAGTTTGAGGTTGGTATGCTGTCGACATTCCTCGCTTAATTTCCGGTACTTTGTAAAGGGATTCTCTGAATTCCCCGGTGAACTTTAAGTCTATATCTGTCACAATTTTAGTTAGCAGGCCATATAGCTTCAATACTTCGATGAGGAATGCCCTTGCGACATCTCTAGCCATAGCCGAAGTCTGCGGTCTGATTAAAGGTGCCATCTTTGTAAATCGATCAACTACTACCATTATCTGAGCGCATCTTGGCGACTCTGGCAGTTGTGTGATGAAGTCCGATGAGATGGACGCCCATACTGCATAGGGTATTTGGTGGGGTTCCAATAATCTATACCTAGCCTGTCTAGGCGATTTCTCATACTGGCATTCACCGTAGGATTGAACGTAGTCGTTGACCCATTCTGCAAGTCCTTTCTAGTAGAAGTCCTGCATAAAGATCTCCCAGGTTTTTTCTTATCTGAAATGTCCTGTAACTTTTGCATCATGACATCCTTCTCGGATCTTGGTATATAGCTCCTGGCTATTTGGCATAATTAGTCTTTGCTTATAATATAGTTGATAGTCAGTTAAGGTCCAGTCCTTAGGGAAATCTTTTCCTTCTTCTCGTACATAATGAGTTCTTCCCTCCATTGTCTCCGAGCCATATCTATCCCGATAGCTGCCTTTATCTGCCTTAAGACTACGGGAATAAACTGCTTCATACCTTTCTGTAGGATAATAGCATTTGATGTTAGAACTTTTTCTGGTACTTCTGCAATATCATACGAATGTTCGTTGTCTTTAGCCAATACCTGTATGAGGCTGTTCCTAGTTTCCTGTTCCTTCACAATCAAGGATCTTGTCACTATATTGGCACTTCTGAATCTTGCAGTTCCTCTTTCTGTCTCTTCCAAGTCGTCTACTTCCATCATATCTGCGGTGTTGACTTTTTCTACTACCAGTTGAGCTATGCGATCACCCATTGTTATCTGGCAGTCCTCATTTTTGTGGTTGAATAGTACAACCTTGAGTTCTCTGATGTAATCGGCATCGATTGCTCCTGCACTGGTGGAAATTCCCGTGCGAACTGCTAGACCACTTCTTAGGGCAACTCTTATATCAGTTCCTTCGCGTAGCCCTACAGCTATACCTGTTCTTATTAATGCTTGTCCATATTTCGGGATCATGTCATCCTCTATGGCATATAGGTCATGCCCTGCCGGCATTCTTGAGCCCTTTGTTGGCAAGTATACCTTTTTGCCCAATCTCTTAACTCTAATAACGGGTTCCTTTTTACCTCTTTGAGGTTCCAAATCCCAATCCTTATCTTTATCCCAATCTTCTACCTCATTGACTACTCTAGCCACTAGTGATACCTAGAATTTTTCTGGTTTCAAAGTATTCTGTTCGCGATGCATAGCTCCCTCCTCAAGACAGTACTATGGCCCTCTGCTTAATGTGTCATGCTTTCCAACCTTTTACCTTGTCAGTATACAATACGCAAATTGTATTCCACTAACTTCTGCATACATTGAATCTGACGGCCACTCCAGACTTTCGAGCTGAGCAAGTATTGTAAAGTACGGGAACAAAAGGGATCGTCCGGCACAGCAACAGCAACCCCACAACCACTATAAATTTACTATCTATGTAACAACAACTACTTAAAATGAACTGAAAATTTGAATAGACATCCATTAAATATAACAAAACTCCTATGTGAAATTGTAAAGAAAAAAAATCAATACTTTGTATACCATCCCTTTGCATCTAAAACAGCAGCCACTCTCCTAGGCATTGACTCCCATAGCTTTTCCAAGAAATCTCCTTCAATATCCAGGGTAAAAACTATATAAAGAGCTTCTGCTAGATGTCTTCTAATAGTATCTGGACCCCTCTTAGTCTTGTGAATGTTAGGAAAGTGCTGGTGTAGCTTTTCCTTTACCCTTTTCCAACAGTGCTCAATGGGATTGAGGTCTGGGGAATTGGGTCGCCATTCCATAACCTGTATATGGTTTTCTGCAAACCAAACCATAGTATCTCTTGCAGTATGTATCCTTGCACCATCTTGCTGAAATATAGGATCTCCAACTGTGTCCTCCACCTCCTGCCAGACATCAACTAAACCATCCTCCAAAACTCCAATATACACAAATCTATCCACACTCCTGTCAAAAATAGAAATCAGAAGACCCTTATTTTTACCCTCAAATGCAAGCCCAGACCATCAGCCTTATCCCAGGTCCTTTTGGAACTCCTTGAATGCAGTCCTTATGCCACTTTTCCTCAGGTGTTCTGAAGACCCAAATACTCTTAGGATCTTTAGACCTTTCAACCATGCATTCATCACTAAAGATGATTCCCTCAAAGTCCTCCTTTATCCAATTCTTATACTCCTTTGCCCAGGCTAATCTCTTGATAGCATACTCATCCTTCAGAAATACTCTTTTAATTACTCTACACTTCTTTATGTTGACTGAAGCCAATGCTCTCTTGACTGTCTTAACAGAGGCATGGGGTGCAACATTATTGCGCAATTCTGATAATGGCTGATGGCGTTCCTTCTTGGACTCTCTGGCTAGGCGGCGGCAGGTTCTGGTATCAATACTTTTTGGTCTTCCAGCAAATGAGAGGTTTTTTCCATCACCCCTCTTTTGATACCGTTTGTAAAATCTTTTAACTGTGCTCTGGGAGTGATGTAAAAGCTGTCCAATCTCAGAAAATGCAATAATTTTCTCCCTTAGGGCAACAATTTGCCCTTTCTCAAAGGCTGTGAGGTAACCTGTCTTTAGTGAAGGCATGGTTGTTGAGGGGTGGTTGATTGAGGGGGTGGGGTTTTTTGAGGTGTTGCTTGGTAACCACTGATCGGACGATCCCTTTTGTCCTAGTACTTTAGGTTCTGATGGTTGGTAAAGATTGTAATCGGATTTCCTGTTCCGCTTAACTAGTGTCTACATTCCTTAAATGCTTCACGGATTGCGTGAAGTTCTTTATCACGAATTTCATAATTGGACTCTGCGGAGTTTAGTTTTCTGGAGTGGAAAGCTATAGGATTTAACCTTTTCTTAAAGTATTGAGAAAGAACGCAACCGTGTGTGAAGTCGCTAGCGTCAGTTTCTACTACAGTCTCTCTTTCAAAAAAGACGTGGTGGAGTATGGGAGCTGTGGTGAATTAGTATTTTAATTCTTCGAAGGCCATATCCTGCTCAACTCCCCATTTGAAATTCTTAGGATTTCCTTGTAATGTCGCGGTTATTGGTTTGCAAATAGCGGAGAAACCTTTAATAAATCGTCGCTAGAAGTTAGTGAATCCAATAAAGACTTGCTCTTCTCTGACCGACTTATGTACTTTCCACACCATTCTGGTTTCCACCTTGCAGGTACTTATTGACACCCCATCAACCGCTACCATATAGCAGTGTAATTCTACCACTGTAGCATGGAAGGTTGATTTCTTTAGCAATACCGCCAATCAAAAATCCGACAGACTTTGTAAAACTTTCTTGAGCGCTTCAATGTATTCCTTTTCATCCGTTGAGTAAATAAGAGTATCATGAAGGTAACACATGACTCTGACGTCAAGTTATTTCTCAAGTACATGGTTCATCATATCTTGGAAAGTTGCCGTAGCATTAACCAATCCAAAAGGCATAACCTTATATTTGTAGTGTCCATATCTTATACAGAATGCTGTTTTCCATTCATCTCCTTTTATCCTAATCAAGTGATCAACCATCTTTAAGGTCTAACTTGGCAAAGATCTTTGCACTGGCTACTCTATCATGGAGTTCGGGTATTAGCAGAAGGGGATGTTTGTTGAGAATAGTAATCTTGTTTAGATTTCTGTAACTCACGACTAGGTGTAGTCTGCCATCTGGCTTAGGTACGAATAATATGGGTGCACTGGCTGCTGATTGGCTCCGCATGATCTTTCCTTCTTTGATCATGGTCTTCAAGTATTCCTGTGAAGTGTTAAGCTGTTTTTCAGATAGTGGATATATTGGCCCCCATGGAGGGGTCGATCATGGAACCAACTTGATCTCATGATCGATGGTTCACCTGGGGGCTAGTTTTTCTGCCGTCTGGGCTTCAAATAAGGGTTTATAATACCAGTATTCCTTAGGTAATGATTTCAGTTCCACCTTATTTTCAAGGGATTTGATTCGTCGAAGACACCTGGCATTTGGATCGAAAGCAACCCATTCGTCATATTCGAACATATCTGCTATTCCTTTATCTTCTTCCCCCCTGTTTTCGCAACAATATGTGGAGTAGGTACAATTTTCTACATCTTCTATGTGAGACACTGGGTGTTCACGATGCCACTAACCAAATAGAATTATATTTCCATAATGACCTGCTTTCGCTACTTCACAGAAGACTTCAGGGATGTGTCAGTTTTTTCCAATTTGCAATTTTATAAGTAGAGTATAACACTTCCCTCCTGAGTCAGCCGATGATCTATCAAAGCCTAAGATATTAACTGCATTGTTCCGTTCAATAATAGGAACGCAAAGGTCTTCAACTAAGGCCTTATGGATAAGGAACACATAGGATCGTGAGTTTAACAAGACTTTACCATTGTATCACATATCGTATATATGGAGGTAACTGATGCCCTCCGGAAAGTTGTATCATGTTGGTTCCGGAGCGTCTAATTCTACGTGCTTAGTACGGATAAGACTTTCTTGGTTCTTTCATTTAGGCATGGTTAGTATTTGGTGTAGATAATATGATGTTTGCTACTACGCCTGCGTAGTTTCGACCATTGAGGTCTCCACAGACAAACTAGTGCCTCTTTAGATCTTGCAATCTGAGTCCACATACTTAAGCGGCATTTTACGGATACGCAATTACGCATGACCAGTTTTCAGGCTGAATGCCTTCTCCCCACATGACAAACCTAAGCTTAAAGCAGATTTTTGGGCGGTTATTACCCCTTTTACTCCACTGGTATGGGGTTCCAGCGTTTACCGATCTTTTCCCTTAGAGTTTTGGTTATCCGTCCAGATCCCTCAGAGGGGCCTCGCACAGTAAAGTGGTACAACCCTATCCCACACTCTCCCTAGAAAACAAGATAGTACATACGTATAATATCACTCAGACTCATATGGTAGGTGGAACGTCCCATGTCGGTTGTTCTTCTGTCATATATCATTATCAAGTAGACCTTGTATTGCTATGTTCCAACTTTTTTGGTATAGTAACTTGCTCACACATGGGTAGCAGGCGGCCACCAGGTAACTTGAGGCATTTGTACTGTTAGCTTCTTGGCCATGTGGGCATGTTAACTATTCTTTCTTTCTATCAAGACTCGCAATATATCGATTCTTGTGTTCGAGCTCATAGGTCCCCCGAGGGGTCCCTGCATTTAGAGCCTACTTGCTTTGATCTTGAAATGAAAGACTTGCTTAGAGCTGCTTTCATCATTTTGAGTTTCGACTCCCACAGTTGCACACGGAATACCCAATCCCCGTCATAGTCGGTACCCAATACACGCCAGCCAAAGAGGGTTCCCATTTCGATTCCAGCTCCATCTGGACACTGAATACCCAAACACTATCACAGTTTGGTGCCTGTGAACTGAGTTAGGTCACTGTCTTGTGGTCCGCCAGTTCCCAGATCTTATTCACTCGAGTTGAATCCTGGATGGTAGCAACTCGGCAAGCTAATTTAGGCTTTACGATAGCTGATCTTGCTTGTCTAATTCCCATTTTTATCAGTCTTGACCTGACCATTTCCGCCGATATATGGGTGTCTTCCAACAAGTCTGGTAGGTGTGGTTTTTCTTTCTATAACCTGTACAATCCCCATCTCTCCTTGTTCTATCTATCACACTTTGCGAGATACTGGTGTAAGCCTGATCAAAGTTTGTGTGGGTAGTTTTCCCTGCTTCTTTCAACCTCCTCCTCTGTTTTTCCGGCTCATTATCCCTTTTCCATTTTGGTAGTGGGGCTCCTACACCCTTGATATAATGTTTGTTGTCCTTTTATCGCTTTGGCTTAGAGTCCCACTGGTCTTTTCTTTTGACTTCCCAGACTATTTTTTCGCTTAGACAGTTTGTCTCTCGCAATCTTTTCTCTGGCGAGAAGTCCTTGTTCTGATTCTCTGCATAGCCTTAGCACCTCTTCCCATGCTTGATCCGTTGTCTACTGCAAGGCCAACAACTTGTGTACAATTTGTTTTAGAAGTTTATTTTTAACTTCCTCTTTCCAGGACTCTCCAGTCATGCGTGCCCATATGTTATGGTTAAGCATGATGGTAAGGTAACATTCAATACAGCCTTTGTACTCGCCCAGCTTCATAGCTCGAAGAGCTAGACTTTCCGTTTCTACTGGTGTGAATCGCTTGATCATATCATGTTCAAAGCGAGTCCATGTAGCCAGTTCTGGCTGCTGGGCTTCTCCTGGAAGTCTGTCTATAGCCTTCTGGTAACAAATAGTGTGTGGAAGTAGTATGTCTCCCTTTGTCCTGTTGAGTGCATATATAACTCGTTCCGGGCATCGTCCCAGATCTGCAGGTTTCTTCCGAAATTGTCCATCCATTGTATAATCCACAAGTCTATATCTTGTGTTATCTTATCTTCAAAAAATGAGGGTGGCTCTGATGGTTGCTTGATGTTTAGCGCCATTGCTTTGGCAAGTGTTTCTGCCATACCAGACTGATCTGGTATCTGTCCTTGACTGCTGTAGCTAGAACTTCCTCTCCTTCTTCCTCTCGCCTCATCATCGTCATCATCATCGCTACGATCTCCTGGGTAACCTCCAGTGGCACCTGAGGGCGATGCATCAGCGGCTTCTTTGCCTTTCCCCTTTTTGCTTCGTGTAGGTGGAGAATAGTAGTCTTCGTCATTTTCCTCTTCTGGGACTGCATGCAGCTGTGCTGGAACTGGTCCCGCTAGTTCCTTTGATGCTTCTACTAAATTGTTTATAGCTTTCACCAACGACTTGACTACTTCCGTCGTTTCTTGTCCATTTTCTTCTACTGCCTTTGCAACGTCTGTAAGCGTGTATGGTATTATCACAAACCGTCATGTTTGTCTACTCGCGACGCTGTGAAATCTTTGTCATGGGTAATCATCTGGTTGCAGAAGAGGTTGAACTTACTGTAGAGCTCAAATACCAATTTTCCAAGAGTTTTGTCTCATGCAAGGGCCTCCTGTCCTTGCTGACCTAGGCTACCATGTAACCGGGTAGTTACATTTAGATGGGCTTCTTGCAGTTGATCTTGTTCGGCTATTTTCTTCGCTACTTCCCGTAGTATTTCCTCTTGAATACCCTTGACCTCCTGGTCCATGCTGGCCAGCTATATCAACAACATTACAATATCATTGTCGTGGACATCTTGTCCATCAGCAATTTATTGTTGAACCTTAATTTGTTGTAAGGAATTATCTAGAGTGACTACTTGCAAATATTTGAATGTGATATTGGCTTGGTCGAGCGAGGTATCAATGTCCTGCCTTATTTGACCCAATGGTATTCCCAGGCAGGTGCCTAGCTTGGCTAAGTTTACAGCGTGGTCTCCTCCTGGCTTTGGTGTAGAGGCACTTAATATCCCATATGTGCTCGCGAGGCTATAGGATCGGGGAGAGGGTAACATTCAACTTCAGAATACTGGTTGTTGAGGTGTTACTGTGAAAGGACTGTCTATAACCGAATCATCGGTTCCCGTCGTGTCTGGGCAGGTGTCCATGGGTTCTCCGACTATTACCGTTTTTGGGTCTCCAAGAATTGCAGCCATTCTGATACTTTCCAGATAGGCTAATTGTCCTAATGGCCCTGGATGAGTGATTTCCGATACTTGGTACCAGGGTTCTTAATATCCTTTAAAGGGTTTAAGGAATCGTATGTAAGGCATCCAATGTCTGAGGTACTCTAGAGGTGTAGGTAGAAAAGGGTTCGGTTGATCTGATTCTGGACTCAGTAACTAAATTTCCACGTTTTTCAAGATTCAAAATGTACTAGTAGTACACGTATAGGTTTTAGGATGAATCCAAGGGGATGTTGGGCCCTCAGATAGTTGTGCCTAATTTCTTGTCTATAGAGTACTGGGTACTGCACTCCACGAATTCTTCTGACTTGGTTGAACTCCTTTTAAAGTTTGAACCGCGTTAGTTGTGATATATGCGATTGAATTGATCCCTCGTTGGAATCCCGCAAGGTATTGTGAAGTACCAGGGTTCTTGAGTAAATTCAGCTGCAAGTTCGAATATCTCAGTGTCGAAGATGTCCACGAATATATAAATGTAGATGGGACGGTGAGGTGCTTCGAAAATGTAATCGATGTCTGAGCTGAGGGCGGAGGTTGAAGAGAGCTTGTAGTTCATATAGTGAACCTTGGTAACAGGAGAACTATCAATATACTATTAGGCAGATGCCTATCTCTAGTATAACTGAGGGACATAGGCCAAATCTTGGTTGCGGGGAATCTGTCGAGCCAGGGTCATCTCAAAAATAAGTAAAGTGAAGTTGTCATGAATGAGGCTTAGCGAGGAAGAGGTTTTCACATAACTCATGGTTATGAGTCATAGATATGTTATGTTACGCACATATGACAACTTCGGTCAGAGGATATGGTTATCATGATATGTTATGTTTCACACATGACCTCAGTTAGAGGTCATGGGTTTGGCGTAGGAGACCACTTTGGTCATATGACTAGTTTATGATGTTTTGGTATGACTGACAGTTGTGAGTCATGTGTGGTGCGTGACCTGAGGAGTGAGTCACAAGGGGGTGAAGGGCAACTATATAAGAAGGCCATTAAGGCCGAGTAGATAGGACATCCTCCGTCTCCTCTACACACCCGGCGATTGAAATCAACCCTCCGGGGTTGATCTTCACGAACCACCATCCACCCCCCCCTCTCCTCCCACGATGGCTTCGGCCTAGGAGTGACGGCCATCTCCCTCCCCCCCCTCATTGTCCTCTTTCGCCATTTTACGCGTCGAGGCCTTCCCTCCCCTGAGTTCCGGTACTGCTTTTCTGCTGCCCGTTCTCGCCCCCTTCCTCGCTTAGCGAGGCCGCTCCACATGGTCGGCGACCGCTCGCTTCCCATGCTTCAGACAGCTGGGAACACGGTTTGCAGTACGCCAGGACTCCTCAACAGGCCCTCGGGTCGATCTCGCTACTCCCCACGGTCGGCTTCAGCGGTGGTATCCCATCCACTAAGTGACGCTATCTCTCGTAGAACAAGGGACTACATGAGAGACGCGGTAAGACGCTTGCCTTCTGTTTCTGGGGACCGCCTAGAAAGACACGAACACGATTACCGAGAGTTGACAAGGTCGCGTTCGGTTTCCTTCCAGACCTGACGGTTGGATCGGCTTGCACCCTACTGCTGCACCCTCACTCGGCTGGCACCTTACTGCTACATCTCCTTACCTTGATGCCCTTGGGGCGTCTCCACCAGGCTTCCCGGTCCGGATTTAATTCGTTCTCCCAGCAATGCCGCGGGTACTTTTCTTACTTGACGAGACTTTGTCTTTTCTTTAGGGGGAGACACTGTTGGATACTGGGGTTCCTTTCTTTTGATGGGCTTGGGGGCTTTCTTTCTACAGTCTTTACCGTTGTGTATACTACAAGTTGCGGGGCGGGGGAGTTTTTTCGACTGCGCGGGGTGTTGGAGTCGGCG
>JACCEG010000167.1:274986-303387 GCA_014065205.1 Tuber brumale
TTAAGCGGTGGTATCCCATCCACTAAGTGACACTATCTCTCGTAGAACAAGGGACTACATGAGGGACGCGGTAAAACGCTAGCCTTCTGATGCCGGGGACCGCCTAGTAAGACACGAACACGATTACCGAGAGTTGACACAGTCGCGTTCGGTTTCCTTCCTGACCTGACGGTTGCATCGGCTTGCACCCTACTGCTACACCCTCGCTCGGCTTGCACCCTACTGCTACACCACCTTACCTCGATGTCCTTGGGGCGTCTCCTCCAGGCCTCCCGGTCTTGTAGTCACTGATTCTCCCAGCAATGCCGCGGGTACTTTTTGTTAAGACACTGTTGGGTACTGGGCTTTCTTTTTGGTTCTGAAGGGCTTGGGTGGCTTTCTTTTTTACAGTCTTTACCGTTTGTGTATACTACAAGTTGCGGGGCGGGGGAGTTTTTTCGACTGCGCGGGGTGTTGGAGTTGGCGACTCTAGGAGAGACCCTTCCCTGTTCAAGTCCGGGGGCCTTCGGGCAGGGCACCTGGTTTCCGATGTTGATGGACTTCGTAACAGTTTTTCTTCTGGCTGTTTCGGGCTGGAGTAGGGGGGGAGGTTTTTGCGTCGGTCATAGCTAGCGCTGCATACAGACGGTGTACCTTAAACACAGGATAAAATTGTAGATAAAAAAGAAAAATGAAAAAAATGAAAAAATGAAAAAAAAAGAGGCCGAGTAGATAGGACATCCTCCGTCTCCTCTACACACCCGGCGATTGAAATCAACCCTCACGGCTTGATCTTCACGAACCATCATCCACCCCCCCTCTCCTCCCGTGATGGCTTTGGCCTAGGAGTGACGGCCACCTCCTTCCCCCCCTCACTGTCCTCTTCTTCTCCTTTGAGAAGTCGAGGCCTTTCCTCCCCTGAGTTCCGGTACTGCTTTTCTGCTGCCCGTTCTCGCCTCCTCCTCGCTTAGCGAGGCTTCTCCACACGCTCGGCGACCCCTCGCTTCCCATGCTTCAGACGGCTGGGAACACGGTTTGCGGTACGCGAGAGCTCTCCAACAGGCCTCGGGGTCGATCTCGCTTCTCCCCTTAGTCGGCTTAAGCGGTGGTATCCCATCCACTAAGTAACACTATCTCTCGTAGAAAAAGGGACGACATGAGAGACGCGGTAAGACGCTTGCCTTCATTTTTGGGGACCGCCTAGGCGGACACGAACACGATTACCGCGAGTTGACACGGTCGCGTTTGGTTTCCTTCCTGCCCCGACGGTCAGATCGGCTGGCACCCTACTGCTTCACACCGTCGCTCGGCTTGCACCCTACTGCCACCGTACTTTATCTTGGCACCCGTTTGGCATCCCCTCCGCGCCTCCCGGTCTTGAAGTCACTGATTCTCCCTGCAATGCCGCGGGTACTTTTTGTTAAGACACTGTTGGGTACTGGGGTTTCTTTTTGGTTCTGAAGGGCTTGGGTGGCTTTCTTTTTACAGTCTTTACAGTTTGTGTATACTACAAGTCCTGGGGCGGGGGAGTTTTTTCGACTGCGCGGGCTGTTGGAGTTGGCGGCTCTAGGCGAGACCCTTCGGCGTTCAAGTCATGGGGCCCACGGGCCGGACACCTGGTTTCCGATGTTGATGGGCTTCGTGACGGTTTTTCTTCTGGCTGTTTCGGGCTAGAGTAGGGGTGGAGGTTTCTTGCGTCGGTCATAGCTAGCGCTGCATACAGACGGTGTACCTTAAACACAGAATAAAATTGATGATAAAAAAAAGAAAAAAGCAAAAAAAAAGAAAAAAGAAAAAAAAGGCCGCGTAGATAGGACATCCTCCGTCACCTCTACACACCCGGCGATTGAAATCAACCCTCAACGCTAGGTACTCACGAACCATCCACCCCCCCTCTCCTCCCACGATGGCTTCGGCCTAGGAGTGACGGCCACCTCCCCCCTTTTCCCACTGCCATCACTTGCTCTCTTACGCGGCGTGGTTGTCCTCCCTCTGGGTTCCGGTACTGCCTTTCTGCTGCCCGTTCTCGCCCCTTTCCTCGCTTAGCGCGGCCCCTCCTCACGCTCGGCGACTGTTCGCTTCCCATGCTTCAGGGGGCTGGGAACATGGTTTCTGCGGTACGCGAGGAATACTCTTTAAACCTGATGGTCGACCTCACTCCTCTCCTTCCTTGGGAACCTCTCTTCTTCGATTCCGTTTGGCGTTGGCTTTGGTGAACGCCTGTCTCCCTGTGTGCACGAGCGCCGCGGAGGAACGCCTCGGCTAGTAACTTCGGGGCCTATCTCGCTTGCAGATTTGGCCACACCGTCCTAGTCCTACGGTTCAAGTTGGGACTACTCTTGTTCGAGACCGCCTAGCAAGACACGAACACAATTACCGATAGTCGACACGGTCGCGATCGGTTTCTGGCCCAGTCTGGCGGTTGGATCGGCTTGCGCTCTACTGCTACACCTTCCCTCGGCGAGCACCCTACTGCTCCACCCTCTCCCGCTGCAGCCCACAGGCGGCTCCCTTTCTCGGTTATGTCGCGTTCCGGGATAACTTCTACGGTTTTCTGCTGCCAGCGCGTATATCTGGCTTGGTTGTTGTGGAGCTCACCTTGGTGCGATTTTTCCTTTGTTTTTTTTCAGATGTCCTGGACGGTTACCTTCTTATGTTTTCCTGCTTTCTTCTTAGTTAGGCATCTCCTATTCTCTGAGTTCGCTTGCAAGGTAGGGACGGGTTTTTCTTTGGGGCGAGATGTGCGGTTAGGCCCATACCAGCGGGTCTTGGAGATACGGTTGGGCCGGGTGGGGGGAGGAATGGGGATTGTTTATGCCATAGCTAGTGCTGCATGCAAGTCCTTGTACCCTAAATAACAACGAATACATGAAGATAAAAAGAAAAAAGAAAAAAGAGAAAAAAGAAAAAAGAAAAAAGGCGGAGTAGATAGGCCACGCTCCGCTGCCGCTATTTTCCCCTCCCTACATTTCCACCTAGCCCTCAACACCATCAGTGTCCGGTGTACCTACACGATCGTGCTATTTCCCGAAGCCTCGGGGCTGAGGCCTCACTGCCTAGTAAGAAATATCCGCGGCCTCGGTCCCCCTCCCCCCCTCAGAATACTCCACGGTGTCAGGAATCTGCCCTCACGTCGCCCTTCTGCCTGCCCTGCTTGAAAACGCAACGACCGATGTGGGAGTATCCCTACAGCATTTCCCTCCGGTCAGCTCGGTGGAGCTGGACGACCTCTCGCCTGGCAAAGCCGTTATCCTCCCCCTCCTTTGCACCTCTCTCCTGGCCTCCCAGGCCCTCTCCACTCCGACAGACGAACTCGCACTAGAGGTCGCGAGGCTCTCCAGTCAGATCGACGACCTTCACGCGCGCAAGTCCAAACCTCCTGCCCCCCCCCACCCCCTCCCTCTGAAAGCGCTATGGCAGCCTCGCTATCCCCCCTCCAGCTTTCGGTCAGAGACCTAACGGCTTGTCTGACCACCCCCCTCCCCCAACCAGGACGCCACCAACAGCCCCCACCCCAACAAAACGCACCCATGCAAGCCTCATCGAGAGCGGCTCGGGTGGCCCCATCCAAAAACGGTAAAGAGAAGGCGCCGGCCAACTCCGACCCCACCCTCGCAGACGAGCTCACCCCCTCTACGAGGGAGGGGGCGACACAGACATCTCCTGCTACAGTACCATGGATCAGAAATGGTACGGCAACCCGGCTGCCTACGCGGCCAAATTCCCGCGCTCTCGGGAAGCTCAGACCTTCCGGGAACGGAAGTACCCTCCCGCTTCCGAGTTCCACCCAGCCCCAACGTCGTCGGCCCAGGCCGGCCCCTCCTCCTACTCTCAGGCTGCTTCATCTGGACAGAAGAAGACGGGCACGGTGGGCAAAGGCAAGAACACTGCGACTGCTGCCCAGGTTGCGTCTGGTACGGCTGAGACTGCCCCACTTAAGGGGCCCAAGAGCCTTCCAGCAGCCGAGAGATGCTTCTTCGCTCCTCGCTCGTCCCCCCTCCCTCACCCCCAGGCTGAACTTATAGCTGCCTCCTTTCCTGACTTCGCCGCCTCAATCTTGAGAGAGGCCGCCTGCAATCTCCCCCTATCATTCTCTGCCCGAGTAAACGACAGAGGAGCAGTGACCCCCCTTGCTCTTTCACCTTTTGCCCCCTCTACCTCATATGCCCCTTACTACGAGCCACTTTCTGCGAAGCTAAATCAGTCCTTCCCCGTCGGAGACTCCTCCTGGCTCCCCTTCCGCCCAGCACCTAACGAGGTACAACTGGCGGTTCACTTCCTTCCTATTGCTTACCTCCCCGGAGACGACGGGGACCTCTTCCAGTCTCTGTCAAACACCATACTCAACGTTAAAAACGTCCAGATTCTCTCTGCCCGCTACCACAATCCCGACCGCGGCTCCTGGGTCCAAAAAAAGGCAACCTCAGTGGTAGTCACAGTGGCCACGGAGAATGAGGCCACAATGCTGGGCAACTCTTGCCATTACTCCTCACGATGGAAGATCGAGCGGGCATACTCGGCTAATGGCCTCACTCAATGCCGCAACTGTTGTGAGTACGGACACCATTCAGCTAGATGTAAGATTCACCATCCAGTCTGTCCCATCTGCGCCCTCTCCCAGAGAAAGCAGTCACACAGATGCCAGAACCCCACCTGCCCAAAGGGCGGAAACCTCAGAGCAGTCGCAAACTGCTGCCCGACCCCTCCCACTCTCTGCATGGTGTGCAAAGGCCCCCACCCGGCCTTCGCTCGAGACTGCCCATCGAGACCCGCCCCCCCTACTCTCCGCAGGGAGCCCCCTCTATCGCAGGATGAGGAAAGTATGGACACGACGCACGACTCCGGCGAGGGTCCTTCAACTGGTGCACGACCCCTCCTACCCCCCATTGATTTTGAGACACCCCGCCCTAGGCGTAGAGATGCCCCCCCAGCACGTCCCCCCGCAAACGTTCCGAAACCCCAAGGAGGTGCCCTGCCGAACCCCGCATGGCAGGCAAGGCCCACTCCTATCCCACTGCCTGAGACGCCAGAAGGCGTGTAATGACTGATCGCACCTCCCCTGTGAGTTCCGTGCTGGCGACGGGCTCCGATAACTCCATCTCCATTCTACAACACAACTGCTTGGGAAGCTGAGATGTGTTTCTCTCCTTGTTTAATTCATTTTCTTTGTTGGATAACCCCCCTACCCATGTTGCCGACCAAGACCCCCCGCTGCACAGGAACAGACTCCCGTCATTCCAAGGTTTCAAACCCTTTCCACCCCCCTACCCGATTGGTGGCAGGCCCAGAGTGGCCTGCTATCTGCATCTCCCTACCACTCAGCAGTTTTCGGTCCTCCCGGTCTTTACAGACGCTGAGGACTGGATGGCTGTTGACTTCTATTCTACTGTGGGCTTTTTTGATTCCTTCGTTACCAAGTTCTGAGTTGTGAACCTCGATAGCACATGGGATGGTTCCCCCTTTCGCCGAACCATCACCCCCGAGGCCGCCTTCCCCCATACCTCTGCACCGACGCTGGTCATTGGGGATTTCAACATACACCACCCCTCGGCGGACCCAGACCGCCTTTTTTCAATCTCAGACCTAAGCACCTCAGCCCCTTACTTCGAAAAGGCTGCGTGGAAGGTTTTTACCTCCCAAATACACCTGGTACACTCACCTACTTTCCTTTCGCCTCAAACCTCCGCCCCGCAGTGATAGACCTGGCTTTCGCCAATGCCCCCCTCTCGCCCAACTTTCGATCCTGGGGCAAGCCTCTCCCTCCAACGGGTTCAGACCATGTCCCAATCCTAATCACGCTATCGGAGCCCCTGGCCCGCCCCCCACCCCCCTCTCCTTCGTGGACAAAGACCGACTGGCCCGCCCTTGAGGAAGGACTAAAGAAGATAAAGTTCCGCCCCCCTGCCCCCCTTCCTACGCCACGGGTTCTGTCAGTCTGGTTTGACACCACCCTGGATAGGATAAGGTCCCAACTCAGAGGTCACACCCGCGACAAGAAACCCTCCCAATGGTCGAAACCCAGGTGGACCCCAACCTCAAGGTGCAGAGATCAGCATTCCACTCCACCGTCCGAGCGGCCCGCAAGGACCCCCTCCCCTTGTCTAAGGACCTCTGCGGGGAGGCACGCTTCCTGTACTTCAAGGCCATCAAGAAGGCCAAGAATGAATACTGGAAGAACTTCCTACAAACAGCGAACCCCCAGTCCCTCTGGACGGCGAAAAGGTTCGCGTTAGGCAAACCACCCGACAGGTTCCCCCAAATCCCGGGGGCAGAGAGCCCCAGTGAAATCAACAAAGCCCTCCTTGAGCACTTTTTCCGCGAGAAGAGGTCCTCTCCCCCCCCCCGCATCCTCCGCGAATTTAGAAATGTCCCAGAGCTGTCGGCGGAAGAAATATCCGCGGCTCTCTGCAAGTCCTCTTCGTCCTCTGCCCCCGGCCCGGACCAAATACCCTACTCAGTCTGGAAGAAGGTCCACTTGATTAACCCGAGCATCCTCACGTCCCTCCTGGGTCCCCTGGTTCGATATGGGCACCACCCTCCCTCCCTGAAGAAAGGGAACGGCATAGTGCTAGACAATCCTGGCAAACCCTCCTATGACACCCCTACATCGTTCCGCATCATCGTCCTCCTGGAGACTGTTTCCAAGATCCAGGAGAGGGTGACGGCAAACCGGCTTTCTGCCCTTCCTCGTTTCCTGGGCCTCCTCTCCCCCAACCAGACTGGCTCCCTACCTGGTCTAAGTACCTTTGACGCGGCGGCTACCCTCTCTCACGAGGTCCAGCTGTTTATGCGCCCCAAGCTCAAGGTCTCGACCCTTTTCCTGGACATCAAAGGTGGCTTCGATAATGTCTTGGCCCCGATACTCTGCAACAGGCTCGCCACCAAGGCGGTCCATCCTTACATGGTCTCGTGGATGGGGTCTTTCCTCCACGGCCGCACCTGCCGCCTGGTCTTCCAGGGCGCACCGCAAATCTTCTAACCTATCTCGGTTGGCACCCCTCAAGGCTCCCCGATCTCCCCCCTGTTCTTTGTTATTTACGTCTCTACCCTCCACTTCTCGGTCCATAGGGGCCTCATCCTCTCCTATGTTGACGACTTCGCGGTCACTGGCCTCAGGGTCTTACCGGAGGAACATCCAGAGGCTGCAAGGCATCACCAAAGTCCTGCAGCGGAAGGCTGGCAGGCTGGGCGTGTCCTTCTCGATCCGGAAAACGGAACTCATGCACTGGGAGACCCCCACTCAGAAAATCCCCCCTCCCCCGATCCCGGTCCTGCTGGACGACCTAGTCTTCCGCTCCTCCAAACTAATCAGATGGCTCGGTTATTGGTTCGAGCCTTCCTCCACTTTGGGCACTAGTGGTACCACGTCCCACCTAGTCAGAAGGCTCGGCCTGGCCCAGGGCGCCTTCGCCACCATCAAAAGACTCGCTAGACCCGGTAAGCTCCTTCCTCCCTTCCTCTGTCACCGTTTGGCAACATCCTTGATCTCCCTGATTTTCCTTAACGGCACGGACCTGTTCTGCACGAGTCTCACTCTCCTCGACCGCTTGTCGGTTTTCTTGAGGTCTGTCCAGAGGTGGGTCACGAATTGCTTCTCCTCGACCCCTGTCGGCACTCTCGCTTGCGAGTCGGCCCTGCCCCCCATGCCCCTTTTGATACGAGACCGCCAGAGGCTTGCAGCCATAAGGCTGGTCTGCCTCCCGCCGGAGGCCAACCCGGCAACTGCCAGGCTCCACCCCATCTTCCCGACCTCGTCCCCCTTCAGGGCTCTGGACGACCACCGTCACTATACAAGAGGCCTGACATCGGTCTATGTCCCCCTCTCTTGGAAATCGGCTTTCCCCTCCCCGCCTATAAGGAAACACCTTCCAATTGACGCTATTGCTCACCGAACCCTCCCGTTCATCTCCCTCTCCGCCCCTCAGCCGGTGGCTTCCCCCGACCTCCTCCCGCCATCCTGCCTTCCAGTTAGAGAGGGCTCTCCCTCCTACTCGTCGATCAAGGTGAGAATGAGATCGGCACTTGTCAAAGAATGGAACGACCAGTTCCCGCCACCCCTGACCTACCTTTACCCAGTGTCCCTAATGCCCCACCCTTTTATGGGACTGGGCAGGTTCATGGCTGGAAGGATCCACCAGATGCGATCAGGTAAAAGCTACGTCACGGCCCACCAATCGTGGTTCACTGAAGACCCCTCCCCCCTCTGCCCGTTTCGCAAGGAGGACGAAGAGGACTTCACCCATGCCATACTGTCCTGCGAGTCCCGCAGGGAGCCTCGTGAGTGCCACCTCCAGCGGCTCACTTCGTTAGATAGGGACAGCCCCCTCTGGTCGAACCCCTCCACTCACAGCTCCCTCGCTAGGTACATAAACGTCACGGCGACAGGTTTCCGACCAGGCATGCCCCCGGCCGAACGGGACCCTGTGCACCCGCCAAACGTGGACGCGTCTGCCCGACCGATCCAAGGTTTCGCTCCCTGTTCAGGGTCCGACATCTGCCCGTTATACTTTCTTAGTTTGCTAGGAGATTGTTTTTCGTTATGATCATGCGTTTTGCGGTTTTATTTCCTTAGGGTTTTTGTGTCGGCTATCGGACACACTTAGGAGGCTTTTATAGTTTGGTGCGAGTGTTTCTTTTGTTACTTGCGAGTTTTATGAGATTAAGGTTTTGTTTATGCCATAGCTAGCGCTGCATGCAAGTTCTGGTACCATAAATCAACGAATACATGAAGATAAAAAAAAAAAGTAAAAAAAAAAAANCAACGAATACATGAAGATAAAAAAAAAAAAGTAAAAAAAAAAAAAGGAAGTAAAAAAAAAGGCTGAGTAGATAGGCCATCCTCGGTCTCCTCTATTTTCCTCGCGCTTGAAATCAACCCTCAACCCTTGGGATCCCACGAACCACCTACCCCCTCCCTCTCCTCCCACGATGGCTTCGGCTAAGGAGTAACGGCTATCCACCTCTACCTACTGTTCTCTTCTGCTGTTTTACGCGTCGAGACTTTCCTCCCTTTGGGTTCCGGTATGCCTTTCACGCTGCCCCTCCCCGCTTCTCTCCTCGCTTAGCGAGGCCCCTCCACACGGTTGGCAACCGTTCGCTTCCCATGCTTCAGACAGCTGGGAACACGGTTTGCGGGACACGGGAACTCTCCAACAGGCCCACGGGCCGATCTCGCTCCTCCCCATGGTTGGCTTAAGCGGTGGGATTCTATCCCCTAAGTGACGCGATCTCTTGTAGAACAAGGGACTACATGAGAGACGCGGTAAGATCGCTTGCCCTCCGCCTCTGAGGACCGCATAGAAAGACACGAACACAATTTCCGAGAGTCGACACGGTTGCGTTCGGTTACCGTCCTGACCTGGCCGTTGGATTGGCTTGCACCCTACTGCTGCATCCTCGCTGGGCTTGCACCCTACTGCTACACTGCCTTACCTCGACAACCTTCGGGTGTCTCCGTCAGGCTTCTCGGTCTGGATGGCACTAGTCCCGGTGCCCTGCCACGGGTTTTATTCTCCTTGGCTGGGGATTTTCTCGCTTCGGTTTCCCGTCCACTTTGCCGGGCTTGCCCTTAACCGTAGACGTTCATTGTGGCAGGTGGCACTGATCGGCCGGGTTAAGACCGTTTGGGGTGGCTCTTGCTACGGGGTTTGGACCACTGTCGGGGAGCGGGGTTTCTTTTGTTCTGATGGGCTCGGGCGGCTTTCTTTTACAGTTTTTACCATTTGTGTATACTACAAGTCGCGGGGCGGGAGAGTTTTTTCGACTGCGGGGGGTTCAGGCGGGGGGTATCATGTTCCGGGGGTTTCGGTCCTGTCTGCCAATGTGCCTTCTGTTCGGGTTTGTTGAATGTTTTTCTTCTGGCTGTTTCGGGCTGGAGTAGGGGTGGAGGTTTCTTGCGTCGGTCATAGCTAGCTCTGCATACAGACGGTGTACCTTAAACAGCGAATAAAATTGAAGATAAAAAAAAAAAAAAGAAGAAAGAAGAAAAAAAAGGCTGAGTAGATAGGCCATCCTCTGTCTCCTCTATTTTCCTCGCGCTTGAAATTAACCCTCTACGCTTGGAGTTCACGAACCATCCACCCCACCTCTCCTCCCACGATGGCTTCGGCCTAGGAGTGACGGCCATTTCCCCTCTCCCCTCACTGCCCGCTTCTGCTTTCTCAAGATGTCAGGGCGTTCCTTCCTCTGGGTGCTAGTACACCTTTCGCGCTGCCCGTCCCCACCTCTCTCCTCGCTTAGCGAGGCCCCTCCACAGGGTCGGCGGCCGTTTGCTTCCTCTGCTTCTGACGGCTGGGAACAAGGTTTGCGGTATCCGGGAACTCTTCAACAGGCCCGCGGGTCGATCTTGCTCCTCCCCACGGTCGGTTTAAGCGGTGGTATCCAATCCACTAAGTGACGCTATCTCTCGGAGAACAAGGGAATACATGAGAGACGTGGTAAGACGCTTGCCTTGTGCCACAGGGGACTGCCCCGCTAGACACGAACACGATTACCGCGAGCTGACAGGGTCGCGTTCGGTTTCCCGCCTGTTGTGTCGGTTGAATCGGCTTGCACCCTACTTCTACAACCTCCCTCAGCTTGCCCCCTACTGCACCACCCTCGCCTGCCTCCCAGCCACAGGTGGCCGCTTTTCGCGGTTGCCTTGTGTTCTGGGATAACCTCTACGGTTTCTGTTGCCCGCGCGTATACCTGGCATGGTTGTTTTGGGATCTTTGGTGTGGTTTTTCTTTTGTTTTTTTCGCGAGATGTTCTGGGCGGTTACCTTCCTATGTTTTCCGGCTTTCTTCTTAGTTAGGCTTGTCCTATTCTCTGAGTTCGCTTGCAAGGTAGGGATGGGTTTTTCTTTAGGGCGTGATGTGCGGTCAGGACCATACCAGAGGGTCTTGGGGATACGGTCAGCCCAGTTGGAAGGAGGGATGGGGATTGTTTATGCCATAGCTCGCGCTGTATGCAAGTTCTTGTACCCTAAATAACAACGAATACATGATGAAGGAAAAAAGAAAAAAAGAGAAGTGAGAAAAAAGAAAAAAAAGTGTAGGCTGAGTAGATAGGCCACGCTCCGCTTCCGCTATGTCCCCCCCCCTACATTTCTCCCTCATCTTCAACACCCTCAGCATCCGGTGTGCCCATACCTCCTTGCTACCCTACGAAGACCAACACGCTGAGCCCTCCCTGTCATGACAGGTATGGCTTCAGTTCCCCTTGCCCCTTCCGCACACTCATCTGTGTCGGGTGTCCGCTCCTATGTCCCCCTTCTTCACGAGTTCTTTGAGAAGTCCATGATAGACGGGGTAATCTCCAACCAACTCTTCCCTCCGCTTAGGTCTGTGGAGCTTGACAACCTGTCCCCCGGAGAGGCCATCATCCTCCCCCTGTGATGCACCTCGCTTTTGGTGTCCAGGTCCATCTCCACCCAGATTGATGAACTGGCCCTCGCGGTCGCCCACCTTTCAGGTCAGGGCGAAGAACTCTCCTCCCGTAGAGAGAAGCCCTAGCACCCTCCTCCTCCCCCCAGCCAAAATGATGTGACACCAGCGTCACTCTCTGCCCTCCAACTATCGGTTAGAGACCTTCCGTCCCGGCTGACCACCCCCCGTCCCCAACCCGCACGCAACCAGCAACCCCCACCCCAACGTCCGATGCCTGTAGCATCCGTCACCCACACAGCTCAGGAAGCCCCTTCCCGAAAGGGTAAGGAGCTCACTGTGTCCCCTCTCACCACTACCCTCGCCGATGTGTTGAACCCCTCCTATGAAGGTGGGGGCGACATGGACATACCCTGCTACAGCAGGAAAGACCAGAAATAGTACGGCAACCCAGCCACCTATGTGGCAAATTTCCCGCGCTCCCGGGATGCTCAGACATACAGGAAAGGGAAGTAACCCCCCCGCTCGGAGTTCCACCCTGTTTCACAAAATTCCTGCTCTGTCCATCCCCTCCTCCTACGCTCAGGCCACCTCCGCTAGTCAGAACAAGAAGGGAAAGGGAAACAAAGCCAAGAATACCCCCTCAGCTGCACAGGTTGCATCAGGTTCGGCAGCCGTGGCTCCCTCATAAGGTCCCGGGAGACTCCCTGCCGCTGAAAGATGATTTTTCGCTCCTAGGTCCTCCCCCTTTTCTCACTCCCAGTCTCAATGCCTTGCTGCCTCCTTTCCAGACATTGCTGCCTCTGTCCTCCACGAAGCTGGCTGCACCCTTCCCTTATCCTTCTCTGCCTGTGTCAACGACAGAGGAGCCATAAACCTTCTCGCTCTCTCCCCATTTGTACTATTAACTGCATATGCACCATATTACGAAGCCCTCGCGGCCAAGTGGAACCAGTCTTTCCTGATAGGGGATGCCCCGTAGCTCCCTTTTCGTCCAGCCCCCAACAAAGTCCAACTGGCAATTCACTCCATCCCCCACGCGTACCTCCCGGAAGATAACGCAGACCTCCTGCAATCTCTCAGCAACACCATCCTGAATGTTAGGAACGTCTAGGTCCTCTCCGCCCGCTACCTGAACCCCAACCGTGACTTGCGAGTCGTCAAAAAGGAAACAGCAGTGGTTGTAACTGTCGCTCCTGATAATGAGGCCACGATGTTGGGCAACGCTTACCTTTTCTGCTCTCGGTACAAGATCGTGCGAGTATACTCGGCTAACAGCCTCACTAAATGCCGTAACTGCTGGGAGTATGGTCACCACTTGGCTAGATGCAATGTTGATCACCCAGTCTGCCCAATCTGCGCACTATCTCACAGGAAACAGGCACATAGGTGCCAGAACTCCACCTGCCCCAAAGGCAGTAACCTCAGAGCAGTTTTTGACTGCTGCCTCACCTCCCCTTCTATCTGCACTGTCTGCAAGGGCCAGCACCCCGCCTTCGCTAGAGAGTGCCCAGCGAGACCTCCCCCCACTCCTGCCCTTGGGGAGTCCCCTCCACCGACGAATGAGGAAGCTATGGACATGACGAACAACTCCGGCGAGGGCCCTTCAACTGGCACACGATCCCTCCTGCCCCTCTTTTTTCTTGAAACACCCTGACCGAGGCATGGTGATGCCCCTCGAGCACGTCCCCCCATTCCTGCCCCAAAACCCCAAGGAGGTGCACTGCCGAACCCCGCATCGCAGGAATCTCCTACTCCTCTCCCCCAGCCTGAGACGCCAGAAGGCGTGTAATGGTTGGTCACACCTCTCCTGCAAGTTCCGCGCTGGCCGCGGACTCCCGTAACCCGATATCCATTCTACAACACAACTGCTGCGGAAGCTGGGATGTGTTTCTCCCCCTGTTTAATTGTTTTTCTTAGTTAGATTGCCCCCCTACCCTTGTTGCCCTTCAGGACCCCCCTCTACACAGGAATAGACCTCCGTCGTTCCCCGCGTTCAAACCCTTTCTGCCCCCTTGCCCCACTGGCAGCAAGTCCAGAGTGGCCTGCTACCTCCACCTCTCCACCACTCAACGGTTTTCAGTCCTCCCAGTCTTTACCGGGACTAGGGACTGGATGGACGTTGATTTTCACGCTTCTGTTAGCTTGTTTGATTCCTTCTTTACTAAGTTCCAGGTTGCGAACCTCTATAGCACATGGGATGATTCCCCCTTTCGCAGAACCATTCCTCCTGAGGCGGCTTTCCCCCATCCCTCTACACCGACGCTGATCATCAGAGACTTCAATGTCCACCACCCTTCAGCGAACACACGCTATCTCTTCACGATTTCGGACCTGTGTGCCTCAGCCCCTTACTTTGTAAAAGCTGCAGAAGAGGATTTCTGCCTCTGGAACGCCCCTGGTATACTTACTTACTTTCCCTTCAACCCCGGGCTACGCTCCTCGGTCATAGATCTTACATTTCCCAACTACTCTCTGTTCCCCAACTTTCAGTCGTGGGACACCCCACTGCCCTTAACAGGGTCCGACCACATCCCCAGCCTGATAAGCTTGCGCAGCCATTGGCTCGCCCTCCCCCCCCTGCCCCTGCGTGGACGGAGACCGACTGGCTCTCCCTTGTGGATGTTATTAAAGCCATGAGATGCGATCCCCCTCCCCCCCTCCCCACGCCCCACACCTTCTCAACCTGGTTGGACACGGCCCTTGGTAGACTTAGGACCGCCCTCAGACTACACGCCGTAGACACAAGACCCTCCCCCGGAACCAAGCCGTGGTGGACCCCAATCACACCGCACAAAGGGCTCCGTTTCAGTCAACGGTTCGATCGTCGCGAAGGGATCTACTCCCCGCGTCGAACCAGCTATGCAAGGAAGCCTGCCTTTTATACTTCAAGGCCATAAAGAAGGCCAAGACTGATTACTGGAACAATTTCCGGAAAACAGCCACTCCTCAGACACTCAGGACTGCAAAACGCTATACCTTCGGAAGGCCTCCAGACAGATTCCTACAGATACCCGGGGCTGAAAGTCCTATGGACATAAACAAAGCCCGCCTCGTCCAACTCTTCGCGAAGAAACAGTCCTCGAACACGCCAGCAGTTATGCATGAGTTGAGGGATATTCCTCCACTGTCGGCGGAAGAAATTACAGTTGCCCTCCGGACCTCCCGCTCGCCCTCCGCACTAGGCCCGGACCACGTCCCATACTCCGTCTGGAAGAGGGTCCACGCATTGAACCCAAGCATGCTTCCCTGCATCCTCGGCCCTCTTGTCCGGTATGGACACCACCCCCTCTCCCTGAAGAAAGCAAACGGAATCGTCCTCGAGACGCCAGGGAAGTCCTCTTACGAGACGCCGCTATCTTTCCGCATCATCGTCCTCCGCGAAACCATTTCCAGGATCCTGGAAAGGGTTATCGCCATCCACCTCTCTGCCCTCGCCCGCTTCCTGGGCCTCCTGTCCCCCCACCAGACTGGCTCCCTCCCTGGCTTGAGCACCTTTGACGCAGCGGCGACTCTCTCCCACGCGGTTCAGCTCTTTATACGCCCCTAACTCAAGGTCTGCACACTCTTCCTCGACATCAACGAAGGCTGCTACAATGTCACGGCCCCCATACTCTGCGACAGGCTCGCCACTAAGGCGGTCAACCTGTACATGGCCTCGCAGATTAGGTCCTTCCTCCACGGCCATTCCCGCCACCTGGTTTTCCAGGAGGCCTGCCAAGTTATTTCACCAGTGTCTGTTGGCACCCCCCAAGGGTCTCCGATCTCCCCCCTCCTGTTCGTGATCTACATATCCTCCCTGCACATCTCGGTCTCGCCAGGACTCATCCTCTCCTACATGGATGACTTTGGTGTCACGGTTGCCTCTAGTTCATATCGCAGGAACGTCCAAAGGCTACACGGCATCACCGGGGCAATATAGGCGAAAGCTAGAAGCCTAGGGTTGGCCTTCTCGATCCCAAAAACAGAACACATGTACTGGGTAACCCCCGCGCAAAAGGTCCACCCTCCCACGATCCCTGTCTTGATAGACGGGCACCTCCTCCGTCCCTCCAAATTAATACGTTGGCTTGGATACTGGTTCGAGCCCTCATCTACCTCCTGCACCAAAGGCACCATCTCCCACTTCACAAGAAGGCTTGGCTTGGCCCACGGGGCCTTCGCAACGATCAAATGGCTTTTAAGGCCCAGCAAGGGCCTCTCCCCCTCTCTCTGCCACCGGCTGGCCTTCTCTCTCATCTCCCCTATTCTCCAATACGAGGCGGACCTCTTCTCGCCACGCCTCACCCTCCTGGACAGGATGTCCACCCTTTGGAGGTCTGTCCAGAGATGGGTTACGAACTGCTTTTCTTCTACTCCAGTTGATATACTGGAGTGTGAATCAGCCCTACCCCGCCTCCCGCTTCTGGTTCTCCACCGACAAAGGCTGGCGGCAGTCAGGCTTGTCTGCCTCCCCCCTGAGGCCAACCCCGGCGACAGCTAGGCTACACCCGTCCTTTCCCACCTCCTCCCCCTTTCAGGCTCCGGAGGACCACCACCGATACACTAGGGGTCTGACGTCCGTCTATGCCCCACTTCTCTGGAAAACCACTCCTCCCTGCCCCCCATACGAAAACATCTTCCATTAGACGCACTTGCCCTCAGGATCATCCAATTCATTAATCCCTTGGGCCCAGTTCCTGTGGCCTCCCCTGACCACCTTCACGCCGACCAGCTTCCTTTGGCGGCGGGGACTTCATCTTACCAATCGGTCAAGCTAAGACTGCGAAATGCTCTCCTTCAGGACTGGTCCACACAGTTTCCCCCCCCGCCCTACTACTCTTATGCCGCGTCCCTTAGACCCCACCCTTTCATGGGCCTGTGGAGATTCCTAGCGGGCAGGATCTATCAGATGCGCTCGGGCAAGAGCTACCTCGCTGCCAACCCCACCTGGTTCAATGACCGCCCCTCCCCCCTCTATCCTCATTGTGAGGAGGAGGAGGCGGACTTCGCTCATTCTATCCTACACTGCGAGTCTCGTGAGGAGCCTCGTGAGCGCCACCTCTGGGGGCTCACAGATGTCAGCGGAAACAGCTCTCTATGGACCAACAAAGACTCCCTTCACGCCCTGGCGAGATACCTGAACTTGACCACCACAGGCTTCCCCCCCGGCATGCCTCCTGTATGCTGGGACCCCCCACTTGCACCCGCTTCCGCTGATGAAGGTCTCCCGATTCATGGATTCGCGCCCTGAATATCGACGCCCGCCTCCTGCCTTGCTCCGCCTGGCAGTCGCTTTTGTTTCTCTTGTTGGTAGTCGGTTGGGTTTATTTTTCCTTATGAGCGTTGTCTTTTGTTACTTTAGTTCCTTGGGATTTCGTGTCAGCTATCGGACATCCTAGGAGGATTTTATAGCTTGGTGCGATTGTTTCTTTTATGGTTGTGAGTTTTTGAGATTAAGGTTTTTCTTTATGCTATAGCTAGCACTGCATGCAAGTTCTTGTACCGTAATCAAACAATATATGAATATAAAAAGAAAAAAAATTGAAAATGAAAAAAATGAAAATGAAAAAGGCCTTGTAGATAGGCTCTTCACGCTTCGTTCTAAGTTATTTCCTTACTGATTACTTTATGCTTTAATGAATATAAAACCTTACACTCTTTACGAATATCTACCTATGAGACGTGAACTCTACAATAAGAGTCAAGTGGAAGAAAGAGTACGATAGGTGATAAGGACTGGAGACACGAGAGTCTCTCCCACCTTATTGTAGGCCTAGGTCTAAGAACTATTGTCAAGAGAGAAGACAAGAGAAGTATTGTCTGCCCGTTGCTGAGAACTGATACCGGTTATGGATAGTAACTGAAGTAAAGATTTATTAGGCAAACAATTTATATATTGACAAGATCTCTGCTCTGTTATTTGATGATGTCTGAACAGCTTGGCTGACACTTCGATATTTATATCCCACGTCTGCGTGTTAGCGGACTACTTCTATCTACAGTGCCTCTAAAGTACCACTCTGGTTTTAATATGCAAAGGTCCCGAATCTTATAAGTATCAGCACAGTTTGACCCTGAAACTTATTACATCCTTTCACTGTTATGCAATAGTATTCTTCTGTTGAGAGGACTGCCCTATTTCTTATACCAAACTGTGGCCTCTAACTTAGTTGTCTGCATAGACTATTATATTACTTTGGTCTTGTTGACTATCGCTCCAGCAGTCACTTCGGTCATGAAATGATCAGGTACATGCTGGGCCACCTAGTGCCAAGCGCAAGTCCGCCCGCAACATGTCAACATCTCAACAGTCACTTACTTATCTAAGTCTTCCTTTCTAAGCATGATTCCCCTTGGTGTGCTGGCCTCTGTAGAGGTCTCTTATTACTATGACTAACTAACCTATAGCTGGTCTCAGAAGGGTGTGGGTAGATTCGGTATGCTCCTAGTAGCCTCTGCTAATGGGACATCTTCTTGGCATATTTTTCCCAAGACGTCCCATCACCTTCGGCCCCTAGTTTAGGAAGCTTAACTTTGATGCCCACTATCTCAACGCACCTCCTATGGATATCCTCCATTCTACTTCTCCAATGTAGCCAACGGTTCCCTCCCACATAGCCTGGTAAGCAGCATGCAGTCGGATAGACAGTGGCGACGCATCTTGTGTTATGAAGTGGGCTTCATTGATGCGACGCTTTAGTCATGGGACGCACCTCTTAGAATCTCGCTAATGACGTGAGGGCCCCATAAGGGGGCCAGTTGGTGGTGTTGGCATTCCGCAAAATCGAGGGTCCGTGTGCAGTTACCCTACCATGGATCTGGGCACATCTCTCAGATTTCTATATATTCCTAACACTTGCAGACTGACTATACAGGTTTTGGTTATTTTGACAGCTCGAAAGCAGTGCCGTAGAAGACAACCATTATCCGATTTAGACTAGATTCATGCCACCTTCTAGCTCTCGCAAGGAACATCTTCAGTCTTTTTCTCACACCATGAGTAGACCTCAGACTCAACTATGATAGTTCTAATAGACCCCTAATGTATTAGGACTTGATACATATGATATGACATATCGACCCAAATCTCTAAGTTGCTTTTTTCTCTTTTTTTTTCTTCAATTTTATTTTGTGTTTAAGGTATACCATCCACATGCAGAAGGAAAAGCTAGGGCAGATATACGCACCACCTCCCCTATGCCAGCACCTAAGTAGCTAGAAGGAGAACTATTATATTTTTCTTCAACATCGGCAATCAGGTACACAGCCTGTAGGCCTCAAGACTTGAAAGCCAAAGAGTCTTGTATGGAGCCACCATGTTAGGCATATGGTAATCTGAGATAAAGTGCACAGACCTGACGGTAGGGTAACTGTGCATAGACCCTGAATTTACCTAAGCCAAACAACAACCTCCGGCCCTCTTATAGGGCCCACACGTCATTAGCCACATTTTGAGAGTTATGTCCTATGACTAAAATATCATATGGATGAAGCCCACTTCATAATACCATATACATTGCCACAGTCCATTTAACCGCATGCTATTCAAAGAATATATGAGTGTTACGATCCCTAATCGGTATCAGTTCTCAGCAATGGGTAGACGATACTTCTCTGGTCTTCTCTCTTGACAATAGTTCTTAGACCTAGGCCTACAATAAGGTGGGAGAGACTCTTGTGTCTCTAGTCTTTATCGCCTATCGTACTCTTTCTTCAACTCGACTCTTATAGTAGAGTCCGCATCTCGTAGGTAGATATAGGTAAAGAGAGTAAGGGTTTTACATTCGTAAAAGCATAAAGTAATAAGTAAGAAAATAACTTAGAACAAAGCATGAAGAGCCTTTCTACGCGACCTTTTTTCTTTATTTTTTTATTTTTTTATTTTTTAGCTTCATATATTCTTTGATTACGGTACAAGAACTTGCATGCAGTGCTAGCTATGGCATAAAGAAAAACCTTAATCTTAAAAACTCGCAACCACGGAAGAAACAAGCGGACCAAACTATAAAATCCTCCTACTGGTGTCGGATAGCCGACGCGAAATCCCAAGGAACTAAAGCAACAAAATACAAAGGTCATAAGGAAAAATAAACCCCACCGGCTACCAGCAAGAGAAACAAAAGCGACTACTGGGCAGAGCGAAGCAGAGGGCGGGCGTCCATGTTCAGGGTGCAAATCCGTAAATCGCGAGACCTTCATCAATGGAAGCGGGTGCAAGTGGGGGGTCCCAGCTTGCAGGAGGCATGCCGGAGGGGAAGCCTGTAGCGGTCACGTTCAGGTATCTTGCCAGGGAGTGGAGGGAGTCTTTGTTGGTCCATAGAGGGCTGTCTCTACTGACGTCTGTGAGCCCCCAGAGGTGGTGCTCACAAGGCTCCTCACGAGACTCGCAGTGTAGGATAGCACGAGCGAAGTCCTGCTCCTCCTCCTCACAATGAGGACCGAGGGGGGAGGGGCTGTCATTGAACCAGGAGGGGTGGGCAGCGAGGTAGCTCTTGCCCGAGCGCATCTGATGAATCCTGCCCGCTATGAATCTCGAGAGGCCCATGAAAGGGAGGGGTCTAAGAGGTGTGGTATAAGAGTAGTAGGGCGGGGGGGGAAACTGTGTGGACCAGTCCCGAAGGAGAGCATTTCGCTGTCTTAGCTTGACCCATTGGTAAGATGGGGTCCCTGCCGCCAAAGGAAGCTGGTTGGGGGGAAGGAGGTCAGCGGAAGCCACTGGAACTGGGCCTGAGGGATTAATGAATTGGATGGTCCTGTGGGCAATTGCGTTCAACGGAAGATGTTTTCGTATGCGGGGGCAGGGAGGAGCGGTTTTCCAGAGAAGTGGGGCGTAGATGGATGTCAGACCCCTAGTGTATCGGCGGTGGTCCTCCGGTGCCTGAAAGGGGGAGGAGGTACGAAAGGATGGGTGTAGCCTAGCAGTCGCCGGGTTGGCCGCAGATGGCAGGCAGAAAATCCTGACGGCTGCCAGCCTTTGTCGGTGGAGAACCAGAACCGGGAGGGGGAGTAGGGCCAATTCACGCGCCTGGATGCCAACCAGAGTAGATGAAAAGCAGTTCATAACCCATCTCTGGATAGACCTCCGAAAGATGCACATCCTGTCTAGAAAAGTGAGGCTAGGGGAGAAGAGGTCCGCCCCGTATAGGAGGATGGGTGAGATGAGAGAGGAGGCCAGCCGGTAGCAGAGAGAGGGGGAGAGGCCCTTCCCATGCCTTGAAAGCCATTTGATTGTTGCAAAGGCCGCCTGGGCCAAGCCAAGCCTTCTCGTGAAGTGGCAGCTAGTGCCTTTGGTGCAGGAGGTAGATGAGGGCTCGCACCAGTATCCAAGCCAACGTATCAATTTGGAGGGATGGAAGAGGTGCCCGCCTATCAAGACAGGGATCCCAGGAGGGTGGACCTTTTGCGCGGGGGTTCCCCAGTACATGAGTTCAGTCTTTGGGATCGAGAAGGCCACCCCTAGGGTTCCAGCTTTCGCCTGAAGTGCCCTAGTGATGCCTTGTAGCTTTTGGACGTTCCTGCGATATGAACCAGAGGCAACCATGACACCAAAGCCGTCTATGTAGGAGAGGATGAGGCCGCGAGGGACCGCGAAGTGCAGGGAGGATACGTAGATGACAAACAGGAGGGGGGAGATCGGAGACCCTTGGGAGGTGCCAACAGAGACTGGTGAAAAAACTTGGGGGTCCCCTTGGAAAACCAGGCGGCAGGAGCAGCCATGGAGGAAGGACCTAATCCACGAGACCATGTACGGGTTGACCGCCTTAGTGGCGAGTAGGTCGCAGATCATGGGGGCCGAGACATTGTCGAAGCCTTCTTTGATGTCGAGGAAGAGTGTTGAGACCTTGAGTTTGGGGCGCATAAAGAGCTGAACCTCATGGGAGAAAGTCGCCACTGTGTCAAAGGTGCTCAAGCCGGGGAGGGAACCAGTCTGGTTGGGGGACAGGAGGCCCAGGAAGCGGGCCTGGGCAGAGCAGCGGGTGGCCATAACCCTTTCCAGGATATTAGAAATGCTTACGAGGAGGACGATGATGTGAAATGATGCCGGCGTGTTGTAGGAGGACTTCCCCAGCTTGGCGAGGACTATCCCGCTTGCTTTCTTTAGGGAGGAAGCGTGGTGTCCATACAGGACGAGAAGGCGGAGGATGGAGGGAAGGATGCTGGGGTTCAACGCGTGGACCGTCTTCAAGACAGCGTCTGGGATCTGGTCGAGGCCTGGTGCGGAGGACGAGGAGGAGTTCTGGAGAGCAACTGTAATTTCTTCTGCCGACAGTGGAGGAACATCCCTGAACTCCCGTATAATTGCTGGCGTGTTTGAGGACTGTTTCTCGGGGAAGAAGTAGGAGAAGAGGGCAGTGTTTATGTCCATAGGGCTTTCAGCCCCAGGTATCTGTGGAAATCTGTCTGGAGGCCTTTCCAAGGCATAGCATTTCGCAGTCCAGAGTGTCTTAGGAGTGGCTGTTTACAGGAAATTATTCCTGTAATCGGTCTTGGCCTTCTTTATGGCCTTGAAGTAGAAAAGGCGGGCTTCCTTACATTGCTGTTTCGACGATGGGAGCGGATCCCTTCGCGACGATCAAACTGTTGACTGAAAGGCAGCCCTTTGTGCCCAGAGAGTGGGGGTCCACCAGGGCTTGGATCTGGGAGAGGGTCTCGTGTCTAGGGCGTGTTGTCTGAGGGCGGTCCTAAGTCTAGCAAGGGCAGTATCGAACCATGTTAGGAAGGTGTGGCGCGTGGGGAGGGGGGGAGGGGGATCGAATCTCATAGCTTTAAGACCATCCACAAGGGAGAGCCAGTCGGCCTTTGTCCACGGAGGGGCAGGGGGGGGAGGGCAAGCCAACGGCTACAAAAGCGTTATGAGGATGGGGACGTGGTCGGACCCTATTAAGGGCAGTGGGGTATCCCATGACTGAAAGTTGGGGGACAGAGAGGTGTTGGCAAATGCAAGGTCTATGACCGAGGGGCGTAGCCAAGGGTCGAAGGGAAAGTAAGTAAGTATACCAGGAGTGTTCAAGAGGCAGAAACCCTCTTCTCCGGCTTTTACAAAGTAAGGGGCTGTGGCGCCCAGGTCCGAAATCGAGAAGAGATTGCCAGGGTTCGCTGAGAGGTGGTGGACATTGACATCTCCAACGACCATGTTGGTGGAGAGGTATGGGGGAAAGCAACCTCCGGAGGGATGGTTTGGCGAAAAGGGGAATCATCCCATGTGCTATGGAGGTTCACAACCCGGAACTTGGTAATGAAGGAATCAAAGAAGCCAACAGAAGAGTGAAAATCAATGGCCATCCAGTCCCTAGCCCCTGTAAAGACTGGGAGGACTGAAAACCCTGGAGTGGTGGAGAGATGGAGGTAGCATGCCACTCTGGGCTTGCCGCCAGTGGGGCAAGGGGCAGAAACGGTTTGAAGACGTGGAACGACGGAGGTCTATTCCTGTGTAGAGGGGGGTCTTGAAGGGCAAACAAGGGTAGGGGGGCAATCCAACAAAGAAAAAGAATTAAAAATGGAGAGAAACTCATCCCAGCTTCCCAAGCAGTTGTGTTGTAGAACGGATATCGGGTTACGGGAGTCCGCCGCTGGTGCGGCACTCGCAGGAGAGGTGTGACCAACAATTACAGGCCTTCCGGCATCTCTGGCTGTGGGAGAGGAGTGGGAGATTCCTGACATGCTGCGTTTGGCAGTGCACCTCCTGGGGCTTTGGGGCGGGAATAGGGGGACGTCCTGGGGGGGCATCCCCACGCCTAGGTCGGGGTGTTGCAAGAGAAAAGGGGGGCAGGAGGGATCGTGAGCCAGTTGAAGGGCCCTCGCCGGAGTTGTTCCTCGTGTCCATACCTTCCTCATTCGTCAGTGGAGGGGACTCCCCACGGGCAGGAGGGGGGGGAGGTCTCGATGGGGACTCTCTAGCGCAGGTAGGGTGGTGGCCCTTGCAGATGGCGCACATTGAGGGGGAGGGGGGGCAGCAGTCGACAACTGTTCTGAAGTTACTCCCTTTGGGGAAGGTGGGGTTCTGTCACCTGTGTGCCTGTTTCCTGTGGGATAGTGCACAGATTGGGCAGACTGGGTGATCAACCTTGCATCTAGCCGAGTGGTGACCGTACTCCCAGCAGTTACGGCATTGAGTGAGGCTGTTAGCTGAGTCTGCACTCATGATCTTGCACCGAGAGGAGAAAAGGTAAGCGTTGCCCAACCTCATTGCCTCATGTTCAAGATCGACAGTTACAACCACAGAGGTTGCCTTTTTGAGCACTCTGGAGTCACTGTTGGGGTTCAAGTAGCGGGCTGACAGGACCTGGACGTTCTTAACGTTCAGGATGGTGTTGGTGAGAGATTACAGGAAGTCTCCTTTGTCCTCCGGGAGGTCCTTGATGGGGAGGGAGTGAATCGCCAGTTGGACATCGTTAGGGGTGGGATGAAAAGGGAGCTGTAGAGCATCAGCTTTGGGGAAAGACTGGTTCAACTTGGCCGCAAGAGCTTCGTAATATGGGGCGTATGCGGTTGATAGTACAAATGGGGAGACAGCGAGCTGCGTTACTAGTCCTCTGTCATTAACACGGGCAGAGAAGGATAAGGGAAGTGTGCAGCCAGCTTCGCAGAGGATGGAGGCAGCAATGTCTGGAAAGGACGCAGCAAGGCGTTCAAACTGGGAGTAAGGGAAGGGGGAGGACCTAGGAGCGAAAGGTCTTCTGGCAGTGGCAGGGAGGCTCCTAGAACCTTTTGAGGGGGCCGAGGGTGCCGAGCCAGATGCCATCTGGGCAGCCGCGGCGGTATTCTGGTCTTTGTTTGCCTTCCCCTCCTTCTTGTGACCAGCGGAGGCGGCCCGAGCGTAGGAGGAGGGGCCGGACAGAGCTGACGTTCGTGGAACAGGGTTGAACTCCGGGAGGAGGGGGCACTTCCCTTTCCTGCATGTCTGGGCCTCCCAGGGGCGCGGGAATTTTACCGCATAGGTGGCTGAGCTGCCATACCATTTCTAGTCTTTCGTGCTGTAGTACAGTATGTCCGAGTCGCCCCCACCTTCATAGGGGCGGTTCAACACATTGCCGAGGGTAGCGGTGACGGGAGACGCAGTGATCTCCTTACCCTTTCAGGAAGGAGCTGCCTGAGGTGTAGGGGTGACGGACGCTGCAGACAGCGGGCGTTTGGGTGGGGGTTGCTGGTGGCGTGCTGGGTGGGGAAGGGGGGGTGGTCAGCCGGGACACAAGGTCTCTAACCGATAGTTGGAGGGCGGAGAGTGACGCTGCTGTCGGGTCACTTTGGCTGGGGGGAGCAGGAGGGCGCTGGGCCTTCTCTCTACGGGAGGAGAGTTCTTCGACCTGTCCTGCAAGGTGAGCGATTTCGAGGGCCAGTTCATCAATCTGGGTGGAAATGGACCTGGACGCCAAAAGCCGGGTGAATAGAAGGGGAAGGATGATTGCCTCTCTAAGGGATAAGTCGCCAAGCTCCACAGAACTGAGGGGAGGGATCGGTTGGTGGGAGATTTCCACGTCCGTCAAATACCTCTCAAGGAGCTCGAGAAGAAGGGGGACGTGGGGGCTGAAACCCGATACAGAGGAGTGTTGGGAAGGGGGAAGGGGAACTGAAGATATACCTGTCGTGACAGGGAGGCCTCAGTGTGTTGGTCTTCGTAGGGTAGCAAGGAGGTATGGGCATACCGGATGCTGATGGTGTTGAAAGATGAGGGCGAACTGTAGGGGGGAGAAAATAGCAGAAGCGGACCGTGCCTATCTACGCGGCCTGTTTTTCTACTTCTTTTTCTTTTTTCCGCTTTCTTTTTTTTCTCTTTTTTTTTATCTTCATGTATTCGTTGTTATTTAGGGTACAAGAACTTGCATGCAGCACGAGCTATGGCATAAACAATCCCCATTCCTCAATCCAACTGGGCCGACCGTATCCCCTGGACCCTCTCGTATGGGCCTAACCGCACATCTCGCCTCAAAGAAAAACCCGTCCCTACCTCGCAAGCGAACTCAGAGAATAGGAGAAGTCTAACTAAGAAGCAAGCAGGAAAACATAGTAAGGTAACTGTGCGGAACATCATGGAAAAAACAAAAGAAAAACCACACTGTAGATCCCACAACAACCATGCCAGGTATGCGCGCTGGCAGCAGAAACGGTAGAAGTTATGCCGGAACGCGACGCAACCGAGAAAATGGGCTGCCTGTGGGGGACGGCGAAAGAGGGTGGAGCAGAAGGGTGCAAGCCGAGTATGGGTGTAGCAGTAGGGTGCAAGCCGAGTATGGGTGTAGCAGTAGGGTGCAAGCCAAGTATGGGTGTAGCAGTAGGGTGCAAGCCGAGTATGGGTGTAGCAGTAGGGTACAAGCCGATCCAACCGACAGAACAGGACGGAAACTGAACACGACTGTGTCAACTCTCAGTAATCGTGTTCGTGTCTAACTAGGTGGTCCCCAGTGGTAGAAGGCAAGCGTCATACCGCGTCTCTCATGTAGTCCCTTGTTCTCAGAGAGATAGCATCAATTACTCGATGGGCTACCAGCACTTAAACTAACCGTGGGGAGGAGCGAGATCGACCCGTGGGCCTGTTGAAGAGTTCTCCGGTAACCCGAACCGTATTCCCAGCCGTCTGACGCATAGGAAACGAAAGGTCGCCGACCGTATAGAGGGGCCCCGCTAAGCGAGAAAGGGGGGCGAGAATGGGTAGCGCGAAAGGCATACCGGCACCCAGAGGAATGAAAGCCCTGACATCTCGAGAAAGTAGCAGAGGGCAGTGGGG
The DNA here is from genome assembly GCA_014065205.1 of Tuber brumale. NCBI lineage: Eukaryota > Fungi > Ascomycota > Pezizomycetes > Pezizales > Tuberaceae > Tuber > Tuber brumale. The sequence continues at coordinate 301,036 of JACCEG010000167.1, forward strand.
GGAGGGGGGAAATGGCCGTCACTCCTTGACCAAAGCCATGGTAGGAGGAGAGTGGGTGCGGAAGGTTCGTGAACTCCAAGCGTTGAGAGTTGATTTCAAGCGCGAGGGAAATAGAGGAGACGGAGGATGGCCTATCTACTCAGCCTTTTTATTTTTATTTTTATTTTTATTTTTATTTTTATTTTTATTTTTATTTTTATTTTTATTTTTATTTTTATTTTTATTTTTATTTATCTTCATGTATTCGTTGTTATTTATGGTACAAGAACTTGCATGCAGCGCTAGCTATGGCATAAAGAATCCCCATTCGTCCCCCCGCCCGGCCCGACCATATCTCCAAGACCCTCTGGTATGGGCCTAACCGCAGATCTCGCCCCAAAGAAAAACACATCCCTACCTCGCAAGCGAACTCAGAGAATAGGCGAAGCCTAACTAAGAAGAAAGCAGGAAAACATAAGAAGGTAACCGCCCGGGACATCTCAAAAAAGAACAAAGGAAAAATCGCACCAGGGTGAGCCCCACAACAACCAAGCCAGATATACGCGCTGGCAGCAGAAAACCATTGGAGTTATCCCGGGATGCGACGTAACCGAGAAAGGGAGCCGCCTGTGGGCTGCGGCGGGAGAGGGGGAAGCAGTAGGGTACTAGCCGAGGGAGGGTGTAGCAGTAGGGTGCAAGCCGATCCAACCGCCAGACCGGGCCAGAAACCGAACGCGACCGTGTTGACTATCGCTAATCGTGTTAGTGTCTTGCTGGGCAGTCTCCAACAAGAGTAGTCCCAACTTGAACCATAGGACTAGGGGGGTATGGCCAAATGTCCAAGGGAGACAGGCCCCGAAGTTGCTAGCTGCGGCGTTCCCCCACGGTGCTCGTGCACACAGGGAGACAGGTGTCCACCACAGCCAGCGCCAAACGGAAACGAAGAAGAGAGGTTCCCAAAGTAGGAGAGGAGCGAGGTCGACCATCAGGCCTAAATAGTATTCCTCGCGTACCTCAGAAACCGTGTTCACAGCCGTCTGAAGCATGGGAAGCGAGCGGTCACCGACCGTGGGGAGGGGCCTCGCTAAGCGCGGAGAGGGGCGAGAACGGGCAGCAGAAAGGCAGTACCAGAACTCAGAGGGAGGAAGGCCACGCCGCGTAAAAGAGCAAGCGATGGCAGTGGGAAGAGGGGGCGGGTGGCCGTCACTCCTAGGCCGAAGCCATCGTGGGAGGAGAGGGGGGGTGGATGGTTAGTGAGTACCTAGCATTGAGGGTTGATTTCAATCACAAGGTATATAGAGGAGACAGAGGATGGCCTATCTAGGTGGCCTTTTTCTTTTTTTTTTCTTTTTTTTTTTTTCCTCTTTTTTTTTTATCATCATGTATTCGTTGTCATTTAGGGTACAAGAACTTGCATGCAGCGCTAGCTATGGCATAAACAATCCCCATTCCTCCTTCCGCCCGGCACGACCGTATCTGCAAGACCCTCTGGTGTGGGCCTAACCGCAGATCTCGCCCCAAAGAATAACCCGTCCCTACCTCGCAAGCGAACTCAGAGAATAGGAGAAGCCTAACTAAGAAGAAAGCAGGAAAACATGAGAAGGTAACCACCCGGAACATCTCAGAAAAAACAAACGAAAAATCGCACCAAGGTGAGCCCCACAACAACTAAGCCAGAGATACTCGCTGGCAGCAGAAAACCGTAGAAGTTATCCCGGAACGCGGCGTAACCGAGAAAGGGAGCCGCCTGTGGGCTGCGGCAGGAGAGGATGGAGCAGTAAGGTGCTAGCCGAGGGAGGGAGTAGCAGTAGGGTGCAAGCCGATCCAACCGCCAGAATGGGCCAGAAACCGAACGCGACCATGTCAACTATCGGTAATCGTGTTCGAGTCTTGCTAGGCGGTCTCCAACAAGAGTAGTCCCAACTTGAACCGTAAGAGTAGGAGTGTATGGCCAAATCTCCAAGCGAGACAGGCCCCGAAGTTACTAGCCGAGGCGTTCCCCCACGGTGCTCGTGCACACAGGGAGACGGGCGTCCACCACAGCCAACGCCAAACGGAAGCGAAGAAGAGAAGTTCCCAAGGAAGGAGAGGAGCGAGGTCGACCATCAGGCCTAAAGAGTGTTCCTCGCGTACTGCAAAAACCGTGTTCCCAGCCGTCTGAAGCATGGGAAGCGGGCGGTCGCCGACCATGAGGAGGGGCCTCGCTAAGCGAGGAAAGGGGTGAGAACGGGCAGCAGAAAGGCAGTCCCGGAACCCAGAGGGAGGAAAGCCCCGACGCGTAAAAGAGCAGAGGAGGGCAGTGAGGAGAGGAGGGAGACGGCCGTCACTCCTAGGCTGAAGCCATCATGGGAGGAGAGGGGGGGTGGATGGTTC
>JACCEG010000167.1:305579-321987 GCA_014065205.1 Tuber brumale
GAAGCCATCGTGGGAGGAGAGGGGGGGTGGATGGTTCGTGAATACCTAGCGTTGAGGGTTGATTTCAATCGCCGGGTGTGTACAGGAGACGGAGGATGCCTATCTACTCTGCCCTAATGGCCTCCTTATATAGTTGCCCTTCACGCCCTTGTGACTCACTCCTCAGGTCACGCACCACAAATGACTCACAACTGTGAGTCATACTAAAACATCATAAACTAGTCATATGACCAAAGTGGTCACAGGCGCCAAACCCATGACCTCTAACTGAGGTCATGTGCGAAACATAACATATCATCATAACCATATCATATGACCGCAGTGGTCATATGTGCAAAACCCATGACCTCTAATGAGGTCATGTGCGAAACATAATATACCTATGACTCATAACTATGAGTCATGTGAAAACCTCTTCCTCGCTAAGCCTTATTCATGACATTAGCTCCTCCCTCCCTAATCTCGAATCCCTTGGAGCTGCAAATCCTTTTATCGTGGAGCCAGTCCGCGAACCTCCTGAAGAGTTTGGAGCTGTTGGTTGCCTCCCGGCAGATTCCGCGTACTTTGTCACTGATGGCTTAACGTTTGTGCCCTTCCTTTTGTAGCGCTGCGTCTGATTGCGCTATCTTGTTGTTGCGAGCAGCCCGCACTATTTCCATTCCTCTTCTTGCTCGCTCAATCGTCTGCTGGTATCTCTTTTCCTGGTGTTCCAGGCGCTCAATCGTTTCTTGTTGCCATTTTATTTCCTCCACAAGCCGATCATTTGCTCGCTGCAACCATACGATCATTCTGGGCAGTTCTTGCTTGGACACAACAGTGTTTGTATCCTCCCCCTCCTTAGATTCTGTCCTCCAAACCTTTTGGGTTGCCTGTTTGGCTTCCTATTGTTGACTTCAATGATAACGGCAGTACCAGTGCATGCAGTTCTGCCAGGAGAATTTGTGGTGTGAGGGGCCAGTGGGCGGAGGTTGCGGTTGTGTCGCCCATTTGGCTTAGATCGGGGTGGTTGGTGGTGACTGCTTTGTCGCCGACCTCTTGCTAGGGAAGAGGTTGCTTCGTTGTTTTCCATCAAGGTGCACGGGGCACCCCTCGTCCGTGCATGCCGTCCAGTCATAGACTGCATGGTTTCTTTGGTTATCTTTGACCACTTTGGCCCACTGGGCCTCGATGGTCTTCCCCTCTTCCACCTTCTTGATTCTGATTTCTTCTTCTGCTGCAGCCCACTTGGCTGCATCCGGTGGAGGGCTCGTGGGGCTACCCCAGAGCTCGTCGCCTTCCTGAACGTCCTCGATGCTCGGCTGACGGCTTTTGTGGGTAGCGTTGGTGGAAGAGGTTGAGGGCATCTTGAGTGTTTGTGAAGTTGGTACCTGGGGACCACTCTTGATCGTGTTCTGGAGAGTAACCAGTCAACTTAGCACGGCATTGAAGGTTACCGTGGTACAAGCGAATGTCGCTTATTTCGTCGAGTTGGTATTCAGATTCTCTGCCTAATTTGATAGGTGGAGGACGCGTAATCGCCTGTGAGGGATGTTTGTGGTCTTGATAGAGTTCCAAAGGTGAGATGTGGAATGTGTTGTGTATTTTTGTGGACGGGGGAAGGTCGAGGTTATATGCTTGTTTCACTATCCTTTCCAGTATTTATGAATTATCCCATTTTCTCGTAATCTCGCTTTTTGGATGGTCGTGTCGTTCATATATTCCTTGGTAATAACCACACCTTGTCTCCTTGTTGTAGTTGTGGATCGGGTTTTCTGTATAAATCGTAATTTTCTTTTTGTCTTAATTGTGACGTCATCATTTCAGCGCGTAGGGTGTCGCATAATTCCCTCATGTCTTCTTTTTCCGTTATCAGTCCCTTGGTCACATGACCTATGGCCTGATATTCTGGATCTAGACCGTAGTTTATGTAAAGGGGTATTGTCTTGATCCTCTCTTGCATTCCATTGTTTTACACAAACTCCGCTATTGGTCGTAATTCCCCCCTGTCGTCCTGCTGGTAACTGATATAAGCTCGTAGATATTGTTCCAATATGCTGTTCGTTCGTTTGGTCTGCCTATCCGTTTGTGGGTGGAAGGCCATAGAAAGTTTCCTTTTTATCTTGAGTTCTTCCGTTATCTCTTTCCATATTCCCGATGTGAATATGGACCCGCGATCGGTGATAATGTCTTTTAGTAGTCCGTGAAGTAGAAAGATCTCGTTGATCAATGTTGTTGCGAACTGCGTTGCCATTATATTCATTTGTGTTGGTATGAAATGACTCATTTTGGTCAGGTGGTCTACTACGACCATGATTGAGTCATATCTATTGGCCTTAGGTCAATCTGTGATGAAATCAATAGATATGGATGCCCATGGTTTCTCCAGTGCCTTATTGGGTTTTAACAGCCCACATAGTGCGTGGCGTACGACCTTCATCCTTTGGCCGATATCGCAGTTTTTGACGTATTGTTTGACTGATTCCCTTAATCCTGGCCTCTAGTATTTCCGCGTGATCAGCTCTCTTGTTTTAGCTGTTCCTCTGTGTCCTGCCCGTTTGTCGTCGTGGTGTTTCTTGATAAGGTTCGCCCTTATCTTCTCGTCCTCTGGTATCCATATCTTTCCGTTGTACCACATATAGTGGTTTTTCCATTCGCATAGGTCTAAGGCCACCCCTTTTCTTTCTTTGTCCCATCTTTCCAAGCTCTCCTTTATTTCTTGAAAGTCTTTTTCTTCTTCAATTACTTTCAGCAATTCTTCATCCTCCTTGTCCCTGATCTCTGTTGATTCCATGGCTTCGAAGTATTCCTTCAGAAGAAGAACTCAATTTTTCTGCTTGACCCTTTCGCCTTCTTTGTCTTGCGGCTTATCGGTTGCGATCTTGGTTAAGGCGTTGGGTTTCCCTCCCTTCTTTCCTGGTCGGTATTCGATTTTGAAGTTGTATTTGCTTAGGCTCTCCATCCACCGGATTGACCTATCGTTGAGTTCCTTCATTGTCATGAAGGGAACTAGGCTATTGTAGTCTGTGAGAACTCTGACCTGATGGTCATTATTCTGTATGTATCTTCTCCATTCTTTGAGTGCTTGAACCATGGCTAATAGTTCTTTGTTAGCCTCGTTGTAGTTGCATTCAGCCGGTGTCATCGTCTTTGATCGGTAGCACACCGGGTGCCACATCCCATTCTCACATTTCTGGGATAGGATTCCAGAGAAGACGTATTTCGCTGCGTCTGTCTCAATTGTCGTTTCTCTTCTTGGATCGAAATGCAGCAGTATTTGTGCTGTTGTGAGTTTGGTTCGTATTGCCAATTCAGTACTGATATTGATCTGGGCCAATTCCAGCTTTTCTTCTCCTGGATTCCACTTGAGAATTCCTGTAAAGTCTCCTCTTTTGTAATATCGTACAAACGCGTGGGCCCATATTTCCCGAATCTGTACTGTTTCCTCTTTTTTGATCTTCGGGCTATCCGTGCTACCAAAGCCTTTCGTTGCTCTTGTGGTGTTATGAAGTTCTCATACTTCATACATTTCTTCTTGCTTGATTCTTTCGATGATCAACTGTGCTATCCGATCTCCTGGTTGGATTTCTTGGTCGATATCCTCCAGGTTGGCTAGGACGACCTTGATTTCACCCTGTAGTAGGCATCGATCACCCCTGCATTGGTAATGAGTCGTTTATTGACTGCTAGTCTGCTGCGTAGTACTATCCGCCCATAGGTGCCGTGAGGTAATCCTATTGCTATTCCCCTTGATATCGTCTCTTGACCACTTGCTTGGATCATTTTGTCTTGGTCGGCATATCGGTCATGACCTGCCACTTGTCTGGAGCCCTTTGTTGGTCCCAGCGCCTTCTCGTACAACTTCTTGAATCTGATTCTCCAATCTGGGTCTTCTCTGTGTTGATTGAATCGTGCCTTCAGGTTCGCTTCTTGTCCCTCTCTTTCTGGTGTGGTATATACCACCGGTGCACAGTTAAGACCTCCTGTCATGTATCATTCGCTAGCGAATGTAATCTTGTTGTTATCCCAGTCGATTGTGGGATTATGTTGTTGTAACCATGGCATTCCTAGAACATGCTCATGGTTCTTCAAGTTTACTACCTGGAAGGTCGCCTCTTCCCTATAGCTTCCTATAGCCATAGGTACTTGCACTGTATAGGTTATCGGTCCTGTAGTGCTGGGCTTTCCATCCTCTAGATACACCTGTCTTTTCTTTCAGGTCGGGATCAGGGGGTAGTTGTATTTGTCGCAGATTCCATTATCGATGAAATCTTCCGTTGCTCCCCAGTCGAGCATCGCGTATATCGTGGTACCTGTCTTTTTCGTGTCGTATACTATTGTTTTGATCATAATACGATCTCCTTCTTCTTCAAGTAGTACCATGTAGCAATTTGCCAGGGTGATCTTTTTCGTTCCATTCGTCTCCATCTTCCCCTTGCTGATAGTTTTCCTCCCCTTCTTGTCCACCAGACCATCTCTTGCTGGGGACCGTTCTCTTTTTCCGGTTCATCCTCCTCCGTGGTCACCTCTCTCCACTTGGTTCTCTTCTGTTGCCTGATCCAGTTGTTGCCTTGGGCAGGCGTCATTGTTTTCTGTCCGTTGTCTGCTCGGTTGTGGCATTCTCTGATTTGGTGTCCTTTTTCGCCGCACCTTAAGCAGAGATTCTGCTTTCTCCGCTTTTTGTGTTCTGCATTGGTGAGGTTGAGGGGCCGCTGGGTTTGTGCCTTGTTTATTTCCACCTCTTGATCAACTGTAGGATTGAAACTTCCTTTGTAGGCCTACGATATCGGTCTGAACGTTCCGTCGGTGTTCCTTGGTGTCGAAATTTCCTTTGTTCTTTCACGCTTTTCCTTTTTCAGGTTCTTTAGGATTGCCAGTCAAGTTTCCTTCTTGATGGCCTATGCGGCGAGTTCGTCGACTGTAGTGGTCTTGGAGTCGAAATGTTCGAATTTCGTCTGTAACCTTTCTGACATGCCGGCGGATAGGTAGTGTGATGCTGTTGCATCATCCAATAGTGCTTCAGTTTGGTGGAGTCTGAACTCGTTCCAATATTCTGTTATGGAGCGGGATCCTTGTTCCATGTTCATAATGTGGATTCGAGCGGCACCCATGGGGTCCACCTCTCCCAACTGCTGTTTGCTTGCTTCTTTGAATTCGTCCCAGCTCCTCCATCCTGTTGGTTTATTGCCTTCCTTGTATGGTGTAAGCCATTTGCTTGCATCTCCCCGTAGAAGACTCGAGACGTGAACAATCTTTTCTGGATCATGTCCTTCTTGCCAATTTGTAGCACAGAAGTATATTGTTAATTCGGCCAACCAGTTCTGTAGTTGGTGTCTGTTTCCTGCGTATGTCTCTGGTTATTTGACTTTAGGCCGATGTTGCCCTAACAGTCCCAGGATTCGTTCCATCTGTTCACGACTCAGCTTGAGCGCTGCTTCCAGTACAGGGCCTGGTGTAGGGGTTGGTGTAGGGCCTGCCCCTTCCTCTGCGATCAGTCCTGGTCCATCCTTTCTTTTGTCTTCTGCTTCGGAGCTGGACTCCCCATATGTTGCTTGTTCTTCTGGTGTTGTCGGGCTTGGGGTTCGCCCAAGTTGCGAAACCTTTCGTTGTAGTTTATCTGCTACCTCAGGTAGCTCCAAGGACTGATTCACAAAGGTATAGTCTGTCTTGGTATCGTCTAAGCATCAGTATAAGTGACGCTTCGTAATGTTACGATCTCTGCCCGGTATCAGTTCTCAGCAATGGGTAGACGATACTTCTCTTGTCTTCTCTCTTGACGCCATTTCTCAGACCTAGGCCAACAATATGGTTGGAGAGACTCTCGTGTCTCTAGTCCTTATCCCCTATCGTACTCTTTCTTCAACTCGACTCAGATAGTAGAGTCCTGGTCTCGTAGGTAGACAGTCATAAAGAGCGTAAAGGGTTTATATTCGTAAAAGCATAAAGTAATAAGTATGGAAATAACTTAGAACGAAGCGTGAAGAGCCTATCGACTTGGCCCTTCTTTTCTTTTTTTTCTTTTTTTTTTTATCTTCATATATTCTTTGTTTACGGTGTAAGAACTTGCATGCAGCCCTAGCTATGGCATAAAGAAAAACCTTAATCTTAAAAACTCGCAACCACCAAAGAAATAATCGCGCCAAACTATAAAATCCTCCTAGTGGTGTCCAATAGCCGACACGAAATCCCAAGAAACTAAAGCAGTAAAGTACAAAACTCATAACGAAAAATAAATCCAACCAGCTACCAAAGGAAAACCAAAAGCAACTGTTAGTTGGAGCGAAGCAGGGGGCGAACACCTACGTTCAGGGTGCGAAACGGTAAATCGGGAGACCCTCAGTAACGGAAACTAGTGCGAGTGGGGGGTCCCAGCATGCAGGTGGCATGCCGTGAGGGAAGCCTGTGGCGGTAACGTTCCAGTATCTCGTCAGGGAGTTGAGGGAGTCCTTGCTGGTCCATAGAGGGCTGTCTCCGCCGACGTCCCTGAGCGCGCGGAGGTGGTGCTCACGAGGCTCCATACGAGACTCGCAGTGAAGGATAGCATGAGCCAAGTTTTCCTCTTCCTCCCAACAATAGGGACAGCGGGGGAGGAGTTGTCAGTGAACCAGGAGGGGTGGGCAGCGAGGTAACTCTTGCGCACGCGCATCTGGTGGATCCTGCCCGCTATGAATCTCCCCAAGCCCATGAAAGGATGGGGTCTAAGGAACGCGGCAAAAGAGTAGTAGGGCGGGGGGGAAACTGCGTGGACCAGACCCGAAAGAGAACATGTTGTAGTCGTTGCTTGCCTGATTGGTAAGACGGGGTCCCCACCGCTGAGGAAATCTGGTAGGGAGCAAGGAGGTCGGGGGAGCCCACTGGAATTGGGCCTGAGGGATTAATGAATTGGATGGTCCTATGGGCAATTGCGTCCAACAGAAGATGTTTCGCAATAGGGAGACAGGGAGGAGTGGCTTTCCAGAGAAGTGGGGCGTAGACTGACGTCAGAGTCCTAGTGTAGCTGCGGTGGTCCTCCGGAGCCTGAAAGGGGGAGGAGGTGGGAAAGGACAGGTGTAGCCTAGCCGTAGCCAAGTTGGTCTCAGGAGGAAGGCAAACAAGCCTGACAGCCGCCAGCCTTTTTCGGAGGAGACCTAGAAGCGGGAGAGGGGGAAGGGCCAATTCACGCGCCAGGATGCCAACCGGAGTAGACGAATAGTAGTATGTAACCCACCGCTGCACAGTCCTCCAAAAAACGGACATCCTGTCTAGGAGGGTGAGGCTTGGTGAGAAAAGGTACGCAATGTAGGTGAGGATGGGGGAGATGAGGGAGGATGCCAGTCTTTGGCAGAGAGAGGGGGAGAGACCCTTGCCGGGCCTGGAAAGCCGATTGATTGTTGCAAAGGCCCCTTGGGCCAAGCCGAGCCTTCTCGTCAAGTGGGAGGTAGTGCCTTTGTTGCAGGAGGTAGATGAGGGCTCGAGCCAGTATCCAAGCCAACGTATCAATTTGGAGGGACGGAAGAGGTGCCCATCTATCCAGACAGGGATCCCGGGAAGATGGACCTTCTGCGCTGGGGTTACCCGGAGCATGAGCTCTGTCTTCGGGATCGAGAAGGCCACCCCTAGCCTTCCACCTTTCGCCTGGAGTGCCTTGGTGATGCCCTGTAGCCTCTGAACGNCATGAGCTCTGTCTTCGGGATCGAGAAGGCCACCCCTAGCCTTCCACCTTTCGCCTGGAGTGCCTTGGTGATGCCCTGTAGCCTCTGAACGTTCCGTCGATATGAACCAAAGGTGACCGTGACAGCAAAGTCGTCCACATAGGAAAGGATAAGGCCCCTAGGGACCGAAAAGTGCAGGGAGGATACATAGATCACTAACAGGAGGGGGGAGATCGGAGACCCCTGGGGGGTGCCAACAGAGACTGGTGAAAAAGGTTGGGGGGCCCCCTGGAAAACCAGGTGGCAGGAGCGGCCGTGGAGGAAGGACCTGATCCACGAGACCATGTATGGATTGACCGCCTTCGTGGCGAGCCTGTCGCAGAGTATGGGGGCCGCGACATTGTCAAAGCTTCCTGTGATGTCGAGCAAAATGGTTGATACCTTGAGCTTGGGGCACATAAAAAGCTGAACCTCGTGAGAGAGGTTTGCCGCTGCGTCAAAGGTACTCAGACCAGGAAGGGAACCAGTTTGGTGGCGAGACAGGAGGCCCAAGAGTGGGGCAAGGGCAGGGAGAGGGGTGGCCATAACCATTTCTATAATCTTGGAAATGGTCTCCAGGAGGACGATGATGCGGAACGAGGGCGGCGTGTCGTAGGAGGGCTTCCCTAGCTTATCGTGGACTATCCCGCTTACCTTCTTCAGGGAGGGGGGATGGTATCCATACCTGACAAAAGGGCCGAGGATAGAGGAAAGGATGCCAGGGTTTAATGCGTAGACTCTGTTCCAGACAGAGTATAGGTTCTGGTCATGGCCAGTTGCAGAGAACGAGGAGGAATTCTGGAAGGCGACTGTAATTTCTTCCGCTGACAGCGCAGGAACATCCCTGAACTCCCGCATAATCACTGGTGGGTACGAGGACTGTTTCTCGGGGAAGAGGTGGGAGGAAAGGGCTGTGTTTACGTCCATGGGGCTTTTAGTGCCGGGTATCAGTGGGAATCTTTCTGGAGGCTTTCCGAAGGCATCGCATTTCGCAGTTCAGAGTGTCTGGGGAGTGGCTGTTTTCAGGAAATTGTTCCAATAATCGGTTTTGGCCTTCTTTATGGCCTTGAAGTATAAAAGGCGAGCTTCGCTGGACTGCTGCTTTGATGAGGAGAGCAGATCCCATCGTGACAAGCGAACCGTTGTGTGAAAGGCAGCTCTTTGTACTGTGAGATTGGTGGTCCACCAGGGCTTGGATCTCGGGGAGGGTCTTTTGTCCGAGGTGTGTGGTCTAAGGACGCTCCTAAGTCTGCCAAGGGTAGTATCGAACCAGGTTGGGAAGGTGTGGGGCGTCGGGAGGGGAGGAGGGGGGTCAAATCTCATGGCTTTAATGACATCCTCAAAGGAGAGCCAGTCAGTATTCGTCCACGCGGGGGCAGGGGGGGGAGGGCGAGCCAGCGGCGGTGTAAGTATTGTGAGGATGGGGACGTGGTCGAACCCCATCAGGGACAGTGGAGTGTCCCATGCCTGAAAGTTCAGGGACAGAGAGGAGTTGGCAAATGCAAGTTCTATCACCACGGGGCGTAGCTCAGGGTGAAAGGGAAAGTAAGTAAGTATACCATGGGTGTTCAAAAGGCAGAAACCTTCTTCTGCAGCCTTCGCAAAGTAAGGGACTGCAGCACCCAGGTCCAAAATCAAGAAAGGACGGCCAGGGTCTGCTGAGGGGTGGTGGATATTGAACTGCCCGACAACCCGCATCGGTGGAGAGGTATGTGGGAAAGCAGCCCCAGGAGGGATTGTTCGGCGAAAGGGGGAACTATCCCATGTGCTATAGAGGTTCAAAAGCCGGAACTTAGTAACGAAGGAATCAAAGAAGCCAACAGAAGAGTGAAAATCAACGGCCATCCAGTCACTAGCCTATGTAAAGACTGGGAGTACCGAAAGCTGTTGAGTGGTGGAGAGGTGAAGGTAGCAGGCCACTTTGGGCTCACCGCCAGTGGGGCAAGGGGGCAAAAAGGGTTTGAACCCGGAGAATGACGGAGGTTAGTTCCTGTGTAGAGGGGGGTCTTGGAGGGCAACAAGGGTAGGGGGGTAATCCAACAAAGAAAAAGAATTAAAAAGGGAAAGAAATACATCACAGCTTCCCAAGCAGTTGTGTTGTAAAACGGATATCGGGTTATGGGAGTCCGCCACCAGCGCGGAACTCACGAGAGAGGTGTGACCAACCATTACACGCCTTCCGGCGTCTCAGGCTGGGGGAGAGGCGTGGAACATTCCTGCTATAGGGGTTCGGCAGGGCACCTCCGTGGGGTTTTGGGGTGGGAATGGGGGGAGATACTGGGGGGCATCACCATGCCTAGGTCGGGGTGTTTTAAGAGAAAAGGCGGGCAGGAAGGATGGTGAGCCAGTTGAAGAACCCTCACCGGAGTGGTTCATCGTGTCCATAGCTTCCTGATTCATCGGTAGAGGGGACTCCCCAAGGGTAGGAGGGGGGGTAGGTCTCGAAAGGCACTCCCTAGCGAAGGCGGAGTATTGCCCTTCGCAGACAGCGCACATTGAGGGGGAGGTGGGGCAGCAGTCGACAACTGCTCTGAGGTTACCGCCCTTTGGGTAGGTGGGGTTCTGGCACCTAGGTGCAGGTTTTCTGTGAGATAGTGCACAGATTGGGCAGACTGGGAGGTCAATCTTGCATCTAGCTGAGTGGTGCCCGTACTCCTAGCAGTTACGGCATTGAGTGAGGCTGTTAGCTGAGTAACCTCTCTCGATCTTGCATCGTGAGGAGAAAAGGTAAGCGTTGCCCAACATTGTGGCCTCATTTTCAGGGGCTACAGTCACAACCACTGAGGTTGCCTTCTTGAGGACTCTGGAGTCATGGTCAGGGTTTAGGTAGTGGGCGGAGAGGACCTGGACATTCTTAACATTCAGGATGGTGTTGCTGCGGGATTGCCGGAGATCTGCGTCGTTTTCCGAGAGGTACGCGGTGGGGAGGGAGTGAATTGCCAGTTGTACTTCGGGGGGGGCTAGACGGAAAGGGAGCCACGGGGCATCACCGATCGGGAAAGACTGGTTCAACTTAGCCGTGAGGGCTTCGTAGTATGGTGCGGATGCGATTGAGGGGACAAATAATAAGAGAGCGAGAAGGGTCACTGCTCCTCTGTCGTTGACACGGACAGAGAAGGATAAGGGAAGGGTGCAGCCAGCTTCGCGGAGGGCGGAGGCAGCAATGTCTGGAAAGGCGGCAGCAAGGCGGTCAGGCAGGGAGTAAGGGAAGGGGGAGGACCTGCGAGCGAAAAACCTTCTCTCAGTGGCAGGGAGGCTTCTGGGACCTTTTGAGGTGGCCGAGGGTGACGAGCCAGCTGCCACCTGCGCAGCCGATGTGGTGTTCTTTGCTTTGTTTGCCTTTCCCTTCTTCTTCTGACCAGTGGAGGTGGCCTGAGCGTAGGAGGAGGGGCCGAACTGAGCCAACATTCGTGGGATAGTGTGGAACTCTGAGGGGGGGGGGTACTTCCCTTCCCTGTTTGTCTGGGCCTCCCCGGAGCGCGGGAATTTTGCCACATACGCAGCCGGGGCGCTGCACCATTTGTGGTCTTTCGTGCTGTAGCACGGTATGTCCGTGTCACTCCCACCCTTATAGGGGGGGTTCAATACATCAGCGAGGGTAGCAGTGAGGCGAGACGCAGTGATCTCCTTGCCCTTTTGGGAAGGGGCTGCCTGAGCTGTGTGGGTGGCGGGCGCTGCAGGGGTTGGGCGCAGGGGTGAGGATTGTTGGTGGGTGCTGGTTGGGGAAGGGGGGTGGTCAGCCGGGATGCAAGGTCTCTGACCGACAATTGGAGGGCGGAGAGTGACGCTGGCGTAGCGTCATTTTGGCTGAGGGGAGGAGCAGGGCGCGGGGGCTTCTCTCTATGGGAGGAGAGTTCTTCGACCTGTCCTGAAATCCGGGCCATTTCGCAGGGCAGTTCATCAATCGGGGCGGAGATAGACCTGGACGCCAAAAGCGAGGTGCAGAGGAGGGGGAGGATGATGGCCTCTGCGCGGGATAGGTCGTCAAGCTCCACAGAACTGATTGGTGGAAAGAGTTGGTTGGAGATTCCCGCTTCTGTCGAGGTCCTCTCAAGGAGCTTGAGAAGAAGGGGGACATGGGGGCGAACACCTGACACAGAGGAGTGTTCGGAAGGAGGTAGGAAAACTGAAGCCATACCGGTCGCGACAGAAAGGCCTCGGCCTGATGGTCTTCTTAGAGTAGCTGGGAGGTGTGGGCACACCAGACGCTGATGGTGTTGAGGACGAGGTAGAAATGTAGGGGGAGAAAAATAGCAGAGGCGGAGCGTGGCCTATCTACTCGGCCTTTTTTTGCTTCTTTTTTTCTTTCTTTTTTTTTTTTTTATCTTCATGTATTCGTTGTTATTTAGGGTACAAGAACTTGGATGTAGTGCTAGCTATGGCATAAACAATCCCCATTCCTCCTCCCGCCCGGCCCGACCGTATCTCCCAGACCCTCTGGCATGGGCCTAACCGCACATCTCGCCCCAAAGAAAAACCCGTCCCTACCTCGCAAGCGAACTCTGAGAATAGGAGAAGCCTAACTAAGAAGAAAGCAGGAAAACATAGGAACGTAACCGCCCAGAACATCACGAAAATAAAACAAAAGAAAAACTGCACCAAGATGAGCCCCACAAACAACCAAGCCAGATATACGCACTGGAAGCAGAAAACCGTAGAAGCTATCCCGGAACGCGACGTAACCGAGAAAGGGAGCCGCCTGTGGGCGAAGGCGGGAGAGGGTGGCGCAGTAGAGTGCTAGCCGAGGGAGGGCGAAGCAGTAGGGTGCTAGCCGAGGGAGGGTGAAGCAGTAGGGTGCAATGCGATCCAACCGCCAGACCGGGCCAGAAACCAAACGCGACCGTGTCGACTATTGGTAATCGTGTTCGTGTCTTGCTAGGCGGTCTCCAACAGGAGTAGTCCCAACTTGAACCGTAATACTAGGAGGGTATGGCCAGATCTCCAAGCAAGACAGGCCCCGAAGTTGCTAGCCAAGGCGTTCCCCCCCGGTGAGCGTGCACACAGGTAGACAGGCGTCCACCACAGCCAACGCCAAACAGAAACGAACAAGAGAGGTCCCCGAGGAAGGAGAGGAGAGAGGTCAACCATCAGGCCTAAAGAGCAGCCCTAGCGTAGCGCAGAAACGGGGTTCCCAGCCATCTGAAGCATGGGAAGTGAGCCGTCGCCGACCGTGAGGAGGGGCCTCGCTAAGTGAGGAAAGGGGTGAGAACGGGCAGCAGAAAGGCAGTACCGGAACCCAGAGGGAGGAAAGCCTTGACGTGTAAAAGGGCAGAAGAGGGCAGTGAGGAGAGGAGGGGGATGGACATCACTTCTAGGCCGAAGCCATCGTGGGAGGAGAGGGGGGGTGGATAGTTCGTGAGTACCTAGCATTGAGGGTTGATTTCAATCGCCGGGTGTGTAGAGGAGACGGAGGATGGCCTATCTACTCAGCCTTTTTTCTTTCTTCTTTTTTTCTTTTTTTTTTTCTTTTTTATCTTCATGTATCCGTTGTTATTTAGGGTACAAGAACTTGCATGCAGAGCTAGCTATGGCATAAACAATCCCCATTCCTCCTCCCGACTGGCCCGACCGTATCTCCAAGACCCTCTGCTATGGGCCTAACCGCACATCTCGCCCCAAAGAAAAACCCGTCCCTACCTCGCAAGCGAACTCAGAGAATAGGAGAAGCCTAACTAAGAGAAAAGCAGGAAAACATAAGAAGGTAACCGCCCGGAACATCTCGGAAAAAACAAAAGAAAACTCGCACCAGGGTGAGTCCCACAACAACCAAGCCAGATATACGCGCTGGCAGCAGAAAACCGTAGAAGTTATCCCGGAACGCGACGTAACCGAGAAAGGGGGCCGCCTGTGGGCTGCGGCGGGAGAGGGTGGAGCAGTAGGGTGCTAGCCGAGGGAGGGTGTAGCAGTAGGGTGCAAGCCGATCCAACCGACGGGACAGGAAGGAAACCGAACGCGACCGTGTCAACTCTCGGTAATCGTGTTCGTGTCTGACTAGGCGGTCCCCAGAAGCAGAAGGCAAGCGTTTTACCGCGTCTCTCATGTAGTCCCTTGTTCTCAGAGAGATAGCGTCACTTAGTGGATGGGATACCACCGCTTAAGCCAACCGTGGGGAGGAGCGAGATCGACCCGTGGGCCTGTTGAAAAGTCCTCGCGTACCGCAAACCGTGTTCCCAGCCGTCTGAAGCATGGGAAGCGAGCGGTCGCCGACCGTGTGGAGGGGCCTCGCTAAGCGAGGAGAGGGGGCGAGAACGGGCAGCAGAAAGGCAGTACCGGAACTCAGAGGGAGAAAAGCCTCGACGCGTAAAAGAGCAGAAGAGGGCAGTGAGGAGAGGAGGGAGATGGCCGTCACTCCTAGGCCGAAGCCATCGTGGGAGGAGAGGGGGGGTGGATGGTTCGTGAATACCTAGCGTTGAGGGTTGATTTCAATCGCCGGGTGTGTAGAGGAGACGGAGGATGGCCTATCTCCTCAGCCCTAATTGCCGCCTTATATAGTTGCCCTTCATGCCCTTGTGACTCACTCCTCAGGTCATGCACTACACATGACTCACAACTGTCAGTCATACCAAAAAAACATCATAAACTAGTCCTATGACCAAAGTGGTCACATGCGCCAAACCCATGACCTCTAACTGAGGTCATGTGCGAAACATCACATATCATCGTAACCATATCATATGATTGAAGTGGTCATATGTGCGAAACCCATGACCTCTGATGAGGTCATGTGCGAAACATAACATACCTATGACTCATAAATATGAGTTATATGAAAACCTCTTCCTCGCCAAGCCTCATTCATGACAACAAGAGGGAACATTTGGCGCCATCAGGGAAGTGGAACAGAAAATATCCATCCCAGGTGTATTGAGATAGTAGGCTTCCAAGCTAGGCTTCCTAAACTATATGCCGAAAATGGCATGACGTTTACAGCTAAATACTCCAAGAGGATATCCTAGTTGTGGAGAGTTTTAAGGACATGCTGAATCTACCCATACTCTTCCGAGATCTGCTGTAGGTTGATTAGTTCTAGTAACAGGATCCCTTTACAGATGGAGGTAGACTGAGAAGAAGCACGCTCATTCAGGAAGTCCTAGATATGTTAAAGACCCTTAAGATATTGACATGTTGAGCTTGGACTTACGATTGGCAATAGGTAGCTCGGTATAAAACTTATCACTTTATAAACAAAGAGAGTACTAGCACAATAGTTAACAAGGTCAAAGTAATATAATAGTCCATACAGACAATAAAGTTGCAGACCACTATTGGGTATAACAAATAGCGCAGTCATTTCAATCGTGGAATACCATTTTGTAACTGAACTAGTGGTGTGAGAAGATTCAGGGTCAAAGCGTGCTTGTACTTATAAGATTCGGGAAGTTTGTACATTCTAACCAGACTGGTATCTCAGAGGCATAGTAGTTAGAAGTAGTCCACGAACACTCAGATGTGGGATATAAATATTGAAGTGCAGCTGGAGCTTTACAGATATCATCAAGCAATGGGAAAGAGATCTTATCAATATAAAATCCTTTCGCGCTTTAAAATCTTTACCTCTCTTATGTATCAAGACACGCCTTACTCGACAGATTCCCTGATCCAAGATTTGGCCTACTTCCCCCAGTTATACTAGAGTTTGGCGTCTGCCTAACACACCTACTTCAGCACCCTATGCAGTTGAAAAAAGATTACTGTCTTGCAAACTTATAGTTTACACAAACGGTAAAAACTATAAATAAAAAAACAAATGGAAACAGAAAATCGAAGAAGAAATAAGAAGCCCCACAAACCCATCAAAACAAAGCAAACTCTACACACTGACTGTTGCCACATCTAGCGGCAAAATGCCTGCTCTAACAACTTAAACTTCAGCTATAAAAGCCAAAGCCTAAAGTCACATGCGATAAATATATCTATAACCAATAGTGATATATGGAGTGCAAGGTAGTAGGAGACAGCAGGCAAAGCCCAAGTGAAAGGTAAAAGGACCTATAGCAAAAAACAAAGACTAATGAAATCCAGGCCAGGAGACTGAGAGGTGATGCCCTAAGAATACCAAATAAGGATAATATAGCAGTAGAGTGCTAGCTGATTCAACTATGAAAAAGGTGCAGAAACCAAATGTGACTGTGTCAACTCTCTGTAATTGTATTTGAATCTGACTTGGTGGTCCCTAGAAGGGAGCAAAGAGTCTTACTGCATCTGTCATATAGTTCCGTGTTTTATGAGAAATAGTGTCACTTAGTAGATAGGATACCCTCACCTTATGACCAAGGGGAATGGTGAGATTGACTAAAGGGCTCGTTGGAGTTCTCGCATACTGCAAACTGTATTTCTAGCCGGCTATTGGATGGGATGCAAGCGGTTACTGACTAAGAGGAGGGCCTGGCTGAGCAATGTAAGGGTAGGAAATAGGCAGCAGAAGAGGAGTACGGGAACCCAAGAGGAGAAAAGTCTTGACACGTAAAAAAGTCAGAAAGGATAGTCAGAAGATGATAAGGATGGTGTTAGGCATATGGAAATCTGAGACAAGCGCACAGACCCACAGTAGGGTAACTGGGTACAGACCCTCGATGGACCGGAGTGCCAACACCTGTTACGATCCCTAACCGGTATCAGTTCTTAGCAACGGGTAGACGATACTTCTCTCTCTCTGGCTTGACGATAGTTCTTAGGCCTGTGCCTACGATAAGGTGGGAGAGACTCTCGTGTCTCTAGTCCTTATCGCCTATCGTACTCTTTCTTCAACCTGACTCTATATC
>JACCEG010000168.1:0-22977 GCA_014065205.1 Tuber brumale
AATCGCCAGCAACCCCCTAGAGAACCGGAGGATATTGACGGTGATCTGCAATGGGAGGTTGAAAAAATCGTAAGAAGCGAGATTCGTTCTTACAGGAAACGAGTACGCGGCTGCTACCAAGAGAAGCGGGAACTGTGGTACTTCGTTAAATGGCAAGGGTGTTCGGAAGATGAGAACACATGGGAGCCTGCCACCGGTATGGAAAATGCGGAGGAAGTTGTGGAGAATTTTCATGATGAAAATCCGGACATGCCAGGAAGGGCAGAAGTAAGATAGTGAGGAAAAGGTTTTCCTACCGTGGCCAAGTAAACGCGGAAGGTTTTTTACCCTGACCACACTGAGTCTTAAAATGTATTTAGAAGAAATTATAAAATGGTTATAAAGGCATTCGAGGCGAAGCCTGGAAGGAGGGAGCTCGTGTTAGGCACATGGAAATCCGAGACATGTGCACAGACCCACGGTAGGGTAACCGCGCACAGACCCTCAATTTACCGGAGTGCCAACACCCCGCTCCGGCCCCCTTATGGGGCCCGCACGTCATTAGCGAGATTTCGAGAGTTGCGTCCCATAACTAAAATGTCACATCAATGAAGCCCACTTCATAACACCATATACGTCGCCGCCGTCCGTCCGACCGCATGCTGTTCGCAGGATATATGAGAGGGGACCTTTGGCAACATCTGGGAAGTGGAACGGAGGAAATCCGTGCGAGGCGCATTGAGATAGTAGGCTTCAAAGTTAGGCTTCCTAATTATGAGGCGAAAGTGACGGGATGTTTTCAGCGAAATACTCCAAGAGGATATCCCAGTGGCGGAAGCTATTAGGGGTATACCGAATCCACCCATACCCTTCTGAGATCAGCTGTAGGTTGGTTGGTCCTAGTAATAGGACCCCTCTACGGAGGCCGGCGGACCAAGGGGAAGCACGCTCAGAAAGGAAGACCTAGATAAGTCGGAGACCCTTAAGACGCTGACACGTCGGGCTCGGACTTGCGATTGGCACTAGGTGATCCGGCATGAACCTGATCACTTCATGACCGAGGAGACGACTGGACGATAGTCAACAAGACTAAAGTCATATAAAAGTCTATGCGGGCATCTAAGTTGGAGGCGACTGTTTGGCATAACAAATAGCGCAGTCATCTCAACGGAGGAATACTATTCCGAGTCCGCGAAAGGGTGTGATAAGTTTCGGGGTCAAACGGTGTTCGCACTTATAAGATTCTGGACGTTTGCGTATTAAAACCAGAGTGGTACTTCGGAGGCATAGTAGTTAGAAGTAGTCCGCGAACACTCAGACGCGGGATATAAATATCGAAGTGCCTCCCGAGCTTTACAGACATCATCAAGCAACGGAGAAGAGATCTTATCAATATAATATTGTTTTACGCTTTAAATCTTTACCTTACTTATTTTATCAAGACGAGCCTTTCTCGACAGATTCTCCAATCAAAGATTTCGGGCCTACGTCTCTCAGTTATATACTAGAGTTTGGCGTCCGCCTAACAGCATCACGAACAGAAAATTTTGAAACCGTAAAATTTCCTGGTATCACTGGTAGCAAGGGTAGGCGATGAAGGAGAAGACTGGGATGGAGGTAAGGATTTAGATTTGGAACCTCGAAGAGGTAGAAAAGAACCCATTATTAGGGTCAAGAGATTGAGCAAAAAGGCATACTTGCCGACAAAAGGCTCAAGAATGGCAGCAGGACATGACCTGTACACCATAGAGGATGACATTGTCTTAAAATATACTCAAGCATTAATAAGGACGGGTATAGCCGTAGGGCTACCCGAATGAACTTACAGAAGAGTTGCCCCAAGAAGTGGTCTAGCGGTCTGAAGCGGAATCTCCACCAGTGCAGGAGTAATCAATGCCGATTACACCGAAGAACTCAAGGTCGAACCTTTCAACAACAAAAATGAGAACTGCCAGATAAGAATGGACGATCGCATAGCTCAATTGGTAGTTGAGATGGTCAACACCTCGGACATGATTGATGTAGATGACTTGCGAGAAACAGGATGAGGAACCACAGGATTTGGAAGTACCGATATAGCAACAAGATCCTTTATCGTGAAGGAACAGGAACCTAGCATCAGTTACCTGCAGGCATCAGCTAATGACAACTAATCCTGGTACGACATTTCAGAAGTACCGGAGAAAGTTCTAATTTCAAATGCCATAATCCTGTAAAAGAATATGAAGCAGTTTAATCCTGAATTCTTAAATGAGATACAGGCAGCTATCAGGATGGATGCAGCTTGAAAGCAATGGAGGGAAAAACTCATTAGATTACGAGATGAAGGAAAGGATTTCCTCAAGGACTGGACCTTAACTGACGATCTACTATACTATAAGCAAAGACGATTTGTACCAGATAGTCAGGCACTATATACCAAGATCACAGAGGGATGCCACGATGCAAAAGTGGTAGGACATTTCAGACCAGAAAAAACCTTGGAAATCATTACACGGGATTTCTATTGGAATGGACTTGCAGCATGGGTCAACGACTATGTTCGATCCTGCGATGAATGCGAACATAATAAATTGCCTAGACACGCTAAGTATGGATTATTGCAGCCATTGCAAATACCCTACGCAGCATGGACATCGATCTCCGTGGACTTCATCACACAGCTACCAGAGTCGTAAGGATGCACTCAGATCATGGTAGTAGTTGATCAATTTACACAGATGGTACATTTCATTAGACTTCAAATCTCGGCTATGGCCATGGATATTGCAAACGCATTCCTAAAAGAAGTATGGGTGCTGCATGGCCTACCAATCGAAATCGTCGTGGATATGGACTCAAAGTTCGCAGGAGAATTCCGGGAATCTCTCTGCAAAGTACTGGAAATACAGTGAAGAATGTTGACGGCATATCACCCCCAGACTGATAAACAGACAGAATGTATCAATCAAGTGCTGAAAGGATATTTTCGAAGTTTTGTCAACTATGATCTGGACAACTGGTATCAGCTACTACCACTAGCTAAACATGCCAATAACAACTCCGCAACCAACGCACATGGGATGTCGCTGTTCTATGCAAACTACAGATTCTATCTACAGACAAAGTGGATGAAGGAGTGAGAAGCTCAAAATCCAGAAGCAACACTCTACACTAACTGGATAGTTTGCGATATATGAACAAGCAAGAGGGTCACTCGAAAAGACATGGGAAGGAATGTCAAAATATTATGACCGGAAGGCACAACAATAGCCGGACTTCAAGATTGGAGACAAAGTAATGTTAAATGCTAAGAACATTAGAACTCGACGGAAGTCAAAGAAACTAAGTGTGAAGCTATACGGTCCTTTTAAAATTATGGAAAAATGTGGATCACGAACCTTCAAGCTAAACATATCTGACCAATGGAACATTCACCCCGTATTCTATGTCACACTATTGGAACCCTGTTACGCATCAGTTCATAGCAATCGCCAACAACCACCTAGAGAACTGGAGGACATTGACGGCAATCTACAATGAGAGGTTGAAAAGAGAGTAAGGAGCGAGATTCGCTATTACAGAAAATGGTTATGCGGACACTATCAAGAGAAGTGGGAACTGTGGTACTTCGTCAAATGGCAAGGGTGTTCAGCTGACGAGAACACATGGGAGCCAGCTACGTGTATGGAAAACATGGAAAAAGTTGTGGAGAATTTTCAGAATGAAAATCCCGACATGCCAGGTAGGGCAGAAGTAAGATAGTGAGGAAAAGGTTTTCCTACCATGGCCAAGTAAACGCGGGAGGTTTTTCACCCTGACCACACTGAGTCTTAAAATGTATTTAGAAGAAATTATAAAAAGTTATAAAAGGCATTTGAGGTGAAGCGTAGTAGAAGTGAGCTCATGTTAGGCATATGGAAATCTGAGACATATGCACAGACAGACAGTAGGGTAACTGTGCACAGACCCTGGATTTTCCGGAGTGCCACGACCCCACTCCGGCCCCCTTATAAGGACCGCACATCATTAGCGAGATTTCGAAAGTTGTATCCTATAACTAAAATGTCACACCAATGAAGCCCACTTCATAACACCATATACATCACCACAGTCTGTCCGACCACATACTGTTCGCAGGTTATAGGGGAGGGGACCTTTAGCGACATCTGGGAAGTGGAATGGAGGGATTCCGTTGGAGGCGCATTGAGATAGTAGGCTTCAAAGTTAGGCTTCCTAAACTATGGGCCAAAAGTGATGGGACGTTTTTGGCAAAATACTCCAAGAGAATATCCCAGTAACGGAGGCTATTAGGGGCATACCAAATCCACCCATACCCTTCTGAGATCAGCTGTAGGTTGGTTGGTCCTAGTAATAGGACCCCTCTACAGAGGCCGATGGACCAAGGAGAAGCATGCTCAGAATGGAAGACCTAGATAAGTTGGAGCCCCTTAAGATGTTGACACATTGGGCTCAGACTTGCAATTGGCACTAGGTGGTCTAGCATGAACTTGATTACTTCATAACCAGTGCGACTACTGGAACGATAGTCAACCAGACAAGAGTCTGGTAATAGTCTATGCGGACAACTAAGTTGGAGGCTGCTGTTTGGTATAACAAATAGTGCAGTCATCTCAACAGAAGAATACTATTCCATAACCGTGAAACGGTGTCATAAGTTTCAGGGTCAAACAGTATTCGCACTTATAAGATTCTGGATATCTGCACATTAAAAAACCAGAGTGGTACTTTGGAGGCATACTAGTTAGAAGTAGTCTGCGAATATACAGACATGTGATATAAATATCAAAGTGCCTCCCGAGCTTTACAGACATCATCGAGCAATGGAGAAGAGATCTTATCAATATAATATTGTTCTATACTTTAAAATCTTTACTTCACCTATTTTATCGCGACAAGCCTTCCTCGACAGATTCTCCAATCGAAGATTTTGACTTATCTCCCTCAGTTATATACTTGAGTTTGGCGTCCACCTAACCGCACATGACCAAGAAGACTGAGCAGAAGGATATGTTATTTCATATACATGACCTATTAAAAGGCTATATGACTCACACACAGGATGTAATAGCCTCTCAGGAGATGCGGTAAAATGTAAAGTTTAACGGGCTTTGTTCCTCACCAAAGGTGGTAACTAGCGAATAAAAGTCCAGAGGCTTTAACCGCGGGTATTGAATAGACACTTACTATATCACAACTACTGAAGTCCTCGAGATATTTGGTAGATCTCAATCTAAAGATTCTCGAAGTGAACTGAAGAGAGTAACTGTTCAACCAAGTATATTGGAAAAAACTCTGTCTGTCGAAGTCTGCTTCTTCTAACATGAAGAGTGGCAGTTTTTAAATACACTTCATGGGCTACCCAGAGCCTTATTCTCACAACATATCAGACTCCTAATTGGTAGTCTTAAAACTAAAGATAAAATATATAAAGTATCAAACCGATACCAAAACCAAACATAAAACATATAGAGTATTAAACCAATACTCAAAACCAAACATAAAATATATAGAGTATCAAACCGATACTCAAAATCAAACATAAAATATATAGAGTATCAAACTGACACTCGAAACTAAACATAAAACATATAGAGTATCAAACCGATACTCAAAACTAAACATAAAACATATAGAGTATCAAACTCTATAATATCAGGCTAAAGGTACACCTTGTTTCCTGAAACAAATTCAAAACACAAACAGTATCAACTAATACCTGAAAATCCTAAACCAGTAACCAGTACCAGTTACACAGGACTACTTATGAGGTCATATGACTTTTATATTATCCAAGTGTATGAGCAGCAGTTGTGACTCATATGATAGTTGTCTGGATTTGTAAGCAGATTGTGCGAAGAACCATATAAAGGGGTATGTAGAGCTAAATATCTAGTTTATCTACTGTCTCTTCTATTTTCCTCACACTTGAAATCAATCCTCAATGCAGGAATCTCACAATACCTCTCCGCCCCCCCTCTCCCCATGTGATGGCTTTGGCCTAGAGGTGATAGCCACCCTGCGCCTCTTCTCACAGTCTTCCTTCGCTTCTTATCACATTAAGGCTTTCTCTCCGCTGGGTTCTGGTACTGCTTCTGCTGCCTATTCCCTCCTCTTCCCTCACTTCATGAGGTCCCTCTCATGGTCGGCAACTGCTCACTTCTCATGCAACAGAGGACTGGGAACATAGATTGTGGTAGGCGAGAACTCCTAACTGGCTCTCACGTCGATCTCGCCCCTCCCCTTTGACAGGCATGTAGTGGTATCCTATCCACTAGGTGATACTATCTCTCATAGAATAAGAGACTATATGAGGGACATGGTGAAACGTCTTGGCTGACATTCAGGGTCTGCTTAGTCAGACATGAACAGGATTTCTGAGAGTTGACATAGTCGCATTCAGTTTTCACACCTTTCTTACAGTTGGATCTCTAGCACCCTACCACTATATACCATCCTTACTTGATATTCTTTAGGCGTTGCCTCCGGGTCTCCTTACCTGGATTACACTAGTCACTGTTGCTTTACTAGGGATCCTTTTGCCCTCCGCTTGGGCTTTCTCTTGGGTCTCTCTCCACCTTTGCCTGGTATATCCCTGTTAGCCATAGATATATTTATCGCAGATGGCTTAGGGCTTCAGCTGTATAGTTGGGGTATAGGTTGTCGGGAAGGACTTTTTGCCGCAGGTAGTGGTCACCGTTAGGGTGCAGAGTTTCCTGTTAGGTGGATGCCAAACTCTAGTATAACTGAGGGATGTAGGCCAAATCTTTGATTAGAGAATCTGTCGAGAAAGGCTTGTCTCGATAAATAGGTAAGGTAAAGATTTAATGTGTAAACAATTTTATACTGATTAGATCTCTTCTCTGTTGCTTGATGACGTCTGTAAAGCTCTGGAGGCACTTCGATATTTATATCCTGCATCTGAGTATTCGCAGACTACTTCTAACTTCTATGCCTCTAAAGTACCACTCTGGTTTTACTATACAAATGTCTAGAATCTTATAAGTATGAATACCATTTGATCCTGAAACTCCTCATACCTCTTCACAGTTACAGAATAGTATTCCTCTGTTGAGCTGACTGCACAATTTGCTATACCAAAGAGTGGCCTTCAACTTAGTTATCCGCGTAGACTATTATATTACTTTAGTCTTGTTGACTATCGTGCTAGTAGTCTCTTCAGTCATGTAGTGATCAGTTTCATACTAGGCTACCTAGTACAAATCATAAGTCCAAGCCTGACTTGTTAGTGTCCTACTGGTCTTTAACTTATCTAGGTCTTCCTCTTTGAGGGTGCTTTCCCTTGGTTTGCCTTCCTCTGTAGAGGGGTCTTATTACTAGGACCAACTAACCTACAGTTGATCTCAGAAGAGTATGGGTAGATTCTGTATATCCTCAACAGCCCACACTACTGGGACCTCCTCTTGGAGTATTTCATCAAAAATGTCCCATCACTTCCAGCCCATAATTAGGAAGCCTAACTTTGAAGCCTACTATCTCAATACACCTAGGACTGATATCTTCCATCCCACTTTCCAGATATCGCTAAGGGTCCCCTCCCATATATCCTGCTAACGGCATATGGTCGGATGGACAGCAGTGACATATATGGTATTATAATGTGGGCTTCATTGGTGTGACATTTTAGATACAGGACACAACTCTCAAAATCTCTCTAATAATATGTAGGCCCTATAAGGGGGCCAGATGGGGGTGTTGGCTTCAGTAAACTGAGGGTCTGTATCCAGTTACCATACCATGAGGTCTGTGCACTTTTGTTGTCTCAGATTTCCATATGCCTAACAGGGTATTAGCTAAAAGTATCTTTTAATCGGATTGTCAATAGCTATACTCTAACCTCCAAGAGGCAGAATATTGATATAGCGAATGGAGATCTTGATATTGTTGCTAAACAGCCATCTAGTACTATATCACTAGCTTTCCAAGTCCTGGACTTGATAGCTATTTATAGTGTGAACTGACAACTTGAAGAAGTAACTGCTCAACTGTATGTATTCAGAACTGTATCTGTCAAAGTCTACTCTCCATAAGTTCTTGGAAGATAGCAGTCATTAAATATATCCTTTCCAACTATCCTTTAGCTTAAAAAAAACAAGTAACTTAGGCATCAATCGATGCCTGAAATCAAACATAAAACATAACATAAAAACTTTGCCAACCTAATATTACAAGTTTAGACTGACAGATAGTGGGTGGAAATATTTATACCATGATGAGGATATTCGTCATAGGGTTTTATTTGCTATATTATAATTACATGCATATGACCTATTTAGAGGTCATGGGGGCTACACATAAAACTAAGAAGGCTGTGTGCTATGGTTTACTTTCACACACCTGACCTATTGAGAGGTCACAGAGGCTATGCACATGACCTATTAAGTGGCTATATGGCTTACACACATGACCAATATTGAGGTCATATGACTTTTATATTACGCAAGTATATGAGTTGCGATTGTGACTCATAGTTGTTTGGATTTGCAAGCGGGCTGTAGGGGACTATATAAAGGGAACGATGACCAATGTACTTAGTTCTTCGTACAATTATCTTAGTAACTTTGCTACACTTATAATGAAAGGCTTAGGCTTTCTTTACTATTACTCAATCAAAGACAGAACATATGAGAACAAAGGAGATATTAGCATGAAGGGATAATCAGATAATGGTCTTATTATAGTTTGTCACGTAGGCAGAGGCCTAAAAGTGATATCCTCTCAGTAGTTAATTCTGTTGTTGTTCCTTGTTCAAGAAAGACAAAGAGCGAAAATTACACCTAACTAGCCTGGCCTCATATGCCTTCTCAATTTGTATGCCTTAAATCCTTATATCAGTAACCAAATAACCAGTATCAGTTATACTACTATATAGTATGTAAGTTGTTGGTAATAATGCTAGCTGTTATAAGCAAGGAGAAAATTAGACACTTGAGAAGCAGGTAAAATATTATGTTATTCCTTAGCCTCCACAGTCTCCTGATTTAAATGTTATTAAGAATGTATGGAAAATGTGAAAGGGAAAGCTTTAGAAAGAGTTTTTTAGGGCTGGTATTCTGGATGAGACTTTGGATAGAACATATACCCAAAATGAACTTTGGATTGCTTGTGTTGAAGAATGGAATGCTATTGAGTATGATAAGATTGATGGTTTAATTAGAACAATGTCCCAGCATATTGAGGCTGTAATTCAGGCTGAAGGAGAACATACGAAGTTGTAATAGGGAAGCATTCTTGTCTGGTCACTTGGTCGGGGGGGTGCCAAGACTTTTGTTACACGACTGCAGGGTACAGGCACTAGTAGGAGGGGGAGGAAAAGAGAACTGGACTACAGTAGGTCCGTAGCGAAATTTCAATCGCTCAGCCATCCCCTAAACCGCTGAAACATTCAGGCCCATCTAAAATGTTGAACACTAGCCTATTTGAGTAATCGTGATAGGAAAAACCTTGTTACAAAGAGGCGTAGTTCTCAGAGTACCACAAAATCTGTACTGCTCAGTATGGCCATGATGAAAGCGACAATGTCTGTGTAGATTCACTCCCACTCACCCAAATAGGCTAGTGTTCAACATTTTAATTGGGCCCGAATATTTCAGCGGTTTAGGGGATAGGGAGCACAAGAAGGGAGAGCGGGGCAAAAGGGATCCGTTTTGCCAACTCGTCGACTATAACCGGCCAATGGGAGATATTAAACGCTGGTCTTATTAGACTAAGAAAGATCGCGACACATGTGGAGGAATGATTGGGTACGAACGCTAGTAAGGTAAGTGAGTGAGTAAGCAAGGCCCAAGATAACGCGGCGTAGAGAATGGGGGTGGGTTAAGCAATTACTACATTCCCTCCGCGTGTGACGCTAAAACATCAAGCGCGGCACCCGCCCACACTATCAATATCACTTCCAGCCTCATGAAGCCAGGAACCGTGGAACCCCTCCTCTCCGGACATCAGGGGACAGACTCCATGACTCACCTGGGACTCCCGCCCCTCATTACAGCCCTCCCAACCCCCCCAGAAACCCAATTTCTAGCTGTAATTCCCCCGATCTATCTGGCCAGGTGTTCAATTCCACACTCCTCGCTCCTGCCCCACCACCTCCACCTCGATCAACTCATCCTTAGTGTAACTTCACCCCGGAGAACCCCGCAAGAAGGTATTTACTTCCGCAGTATTGTTGCTTTCTTTTCTTTTCTTTCAAACTAGGAGCCATTGACGGGCTATGGGTCGGCAGGGCAGGGCAGGGCGGTGGAAGAGAGAGAGAGAGAGAGAGGATATTGGTGGGGTAGGGTCTTTTCCAGAAGATTCTGATATGGATGTTTGGAAGGTTGAGTTATAATTTTTGTCATGATATGATAGTAGATTGGTAGGAGGCAACTTTGTGCACTACCAGGCGGGACGGCGGACGGCTACCGTGGCCTGGTGTGGATTGATATTGGGGAGGGGAGGTACTGGTACTGGGCTTCCGCGCAGAGTTCTATGATAGAGTCATAAGGTGATGATGATTGAGGAGGTATGGTTGACGAAGCCTGAGTGCTGCTGCCAATCTAACCAACCAAACTACTGAGTATACTCTCTTTGAGAAGCGACTAGTCTACATGCCGTTCACGCCGCAGACCCTATAGGATAGGATACCGGTAGGATAACACCATGCAACACACCCGTATCATACCCTTCTTGGCGCAAACGACCCCAACCCCCCGGCCTCCTCCCGTGCGGAATGATCTGGAACAAGAGCACTCTCATCGAAGTGTTGCAAGGCTCAACCGTTTGCTCCCCTCCCCATCCCCATCCCTAGATCTCCCGTAACAACCATGCTCAAAGTGACTCTTCCAAGTTTCAACGGCCGCGCGCATGCGTTCCCGACGAATAGCGAACCGGTATCAAAGGGCGTAGGCCTGGCCAGATATACCTGTTTCCGACTGATCTACAGAGATCCAAGTGTTTCTTTACCCTTTTGTCACGCACAGCCTTGCTGTACGAGTACAGTACGGTTGGGCAGGTTAACGGTCTATAGTGCAGTCTTTGTTTTTCCGTTGGTATGATCTGCAAGGCCCTTTTGCATGGGCGGGCTTGGTCCGTGGGGAGTGCGGGAAATTAAGGTGAGTGAGTGAACGAGTGGAAATAAGGTTTTCTTTTCCTGGCGATTTCTTTCTCAGCCGGCTCTCAGTGGCTGGGGTTAAGGTTTGGAGTGGGTGATTTGTTGTGTGACGGATTGGTGGACCACGGGAGGGGGCATGGGAGGTGGTGATGCTGAACAAGTATCATAATATCATACTGGCTGCCGGTAGGGTGTGGGTTATTGAGGCTGTTTCTAATATCATATGATACTACGGTAGTATGGTATGATAGAATCGTTTTTAGCAGGAGTGGAAACAGAACAATGGCAAACTTGGAAGCGCTCCCGGGGGCATCCTGAGAGACCTTGCGGTACCCTGTCGAAAGCGCGGTAAATTAGTAAATTAGTAAATCAGTGACCCTGTAGTATAGCAAACAACCGTCTGCCGCCGACCTCTCATCCCGTCCGCAGGTACTGAGTAGATTATGGCACGGTAGGCCGAGCGAAACGTACCGGTACTGTGCCCTACCTTACGCGGGCACTAGTGCTGCCCGTACTACCGTATGGTGCAGTGCTCGGTACGCGTATACTATCAAGCTAGGCTTCCCCCCCAGAGCCCAACATCGCCCCGACTCCATTCCATCTGTTTTTCCTGTGCTTTCCAGAATTTCAAAGCTCTACGGTGAGGCGCAACGCCGGTACGGTATCATATTTACCTTCATGCGAGTATCGATGGTTCGCCTGAAGAAAAGAAAAAAGAAAAAAAAAGAAAAAAAAGTAAAATATCATAACAGCACTCGAGTACGGTACGGTATCTCTACGAGCACTTACACCACCATATGGACGGGAGCCTAATTTAGCTTGGCGGGGGGGTTGATTGGAGAACGCTTTGGCGGTGGGTCATAGCGGGGTATGCAACGTTCTGCTTTTGGATGTGTATTTTGTGGGGGTAGAGTGTGTTGTTTTCATGGTGAGTGGACCGGGTGCTGGCACCATGCGAGGGCAGACCTTGCTTGGGGCAGTACAGTAACGATAGTGGTGGAATCACTAGTTGGGCAAGCACGACAACTTGACTCCACCAACTCCAACAGTGCAGTCGGAGCAATCATCACGATCATGTTGATAACGATGAAAGGAGAGCATAGCCTTGTTTTCTTCATTCCACCCATTTAACGCCGGAAAACAGAAAAAAGAGGGGAAAAAGAAAAGTGTAAAAAAATGATCCGGTTCGATTCTCAACGGATTTGTCGCCGCAATATGAGATGCAGCTTCCCGTGAAATATATTGCATTCGGGCGAATCGATTTCCTCCCATTCTCGGGACTTTTGGCCGTACACCAACCGGTCGAGTCCCCGTGTGGGGCTTTTTTGTTCATTTTTTTTCACTTATTCCGCCATGAGGTAAGTTTTGGGGGAGAGGGGCGGCGGGGAATGCAGAAAACTGGCTGTGGAAAAGCGCAATTCCGGGGTGGAAATCTCTATGCCTACCGTTGTCGCGGGCCGACTGCGGGGTATGGGCTGTACTCGGGTAGGGTCTCGTGAAAGGAAGAAAGGAAGAAGTACCGGTACTCGAGTATTGTGCTCGTAAGGGCCCGAGGGATAGAAGTACCGGTATAGGTTTCTGCACTGCGGCGATACCCTTGTGGGTCTATTATGATAGAATCTTATCGCACCCCAAGTTATGCCGATCAGCATACCATACCAAATTCACCTTTCCGGAGGGAATGGACTCGCAAGTTAGGATTTTGTCCACTACCGTACCCGCTACTATCATGCTAGCCGTGGATCACTCGATTCGACATGCATGTCACTTGTGTGGCCGGAGACGCTCGATTCTGCGGACGTCAAAGCCTCTCTAAGTTAAGCCTGTCACCGATTGGCCCACTGCACCCGCAGCATTAGGACCCCTCGAGTTTGACTGCCCCGGCCAGCGAGTCATGTTCCACGCTTCCAACTGCACTTTTACTCACCGTATTTAGTACCGGTAGTCCATCGAGGTTTGCTTCGCCCCGTCTCTCTTTTTATTTTATTTTTGCGGGCTGTCAACCGGTTGGGCGCTTTGACTTGACCTTGAGTATTGGGTATTAAAGTGAAGGTGAAGGGGGGGGGGGGTTGTTGTTAAACGGGAGCCGGATGGATTGTGAGGTGCTGTAAGGATTCTCCTGTGGGGAAATTATTGCGGATGGGTAGTGGGTGGGGGAGAGGGATTGTTTGCTCTGGTTGAGGGTTGGCCTGAAAAATTGGTCGAACTATGGTTCATTATCATTGTCCTCACTATCGTAGTGCCATACTGTGCTAGCATCACACTTGTGCTGGTATCATACCGGTAGTGTATCCACTGAAAAGGGATTCCGGAGTTTGTACTACATGATTATTTCCAATTGCAGATTCATCGCTTCCCTCAATGCTCGAGTATTTCACTGCACAAGGCAGATGCGAGCACGGGTGTCCTTAATCTCCAATGTCCTCCAATTGGCGGTAGCCGCCATCCCTCAACCAATTGTAACCAATAATATCCCCCAATTGTTGGAGGCCTGAACAGGCATCAGCTTCCCTCCGCAGAGCCTCTCAACCATAAAAGAAGAACCATCACCCCAGCCTTTCTCTCTCCTCCTTCCTTCTTCACCTTCAACTCACAAACCCACCAACCAACACTTTCAAGACCTTTACTCACCCCCTAGTCGCTCCTTTATTCCCCTCTTCTACACCTCTACCCTCCTCCTTTTCACCGTCCCAAACATCAAAACATTTCAATCCCCCGTCCTGGAGATTAGCCAATGATTGAATCAGGGTATCATCGACCACATACCCGTTTCAAAATGGCCACCCGGATGGACTTCGGAGTCTCACCCGCCCGAGAAGCGATGAGCCACGATGGCTGCCCCAGGTATGTATCGAGCTTTTCAGTTTCCTTTTCCTCCCTCATTCACTGGGAGTTTGCATGGCAACCTGCCTTCCCCTGTACACTCGCCTCAAGGGAATCGATGCTAATACCTGATAATTAGTTTCCTCGGTGAGCCTTACATCGACAACGCGGAGACCGCTGTCATCGAAAATGACCCACGGCGCCGGCTCCCGCCCCCAGAAGTCCCGAAATCACAACATGTCACTTACCATTTTCCCTCAGGCCCCTCTGTGTGTACAAGCCTTCCCATGCACATGAATATTTACTAACACATGTATAGGAATCTCACACCCCTTCCAGCCATTTGATGGATCTTCCTTTCGCTAGGCAGCTGATCCACCATCTCTCCGTTTCCTCGAGGCTCCACGCAGCGGGTTACTCGACCACATGTCCTTCAAAGTGCGCTCAATGTCAATGCTCTCCAAATGAGGCGACATTGTTTGACAAGGTCCCTCGGGGCCACCGATACCACAGGGTTAATAAGTTATGCCTCGGCACTTCCCTCTTGTTCTCTGATGGTATCACTTTGTCCTATAATGTCTCTTCGGGGGATTGCCGAAGCTGCAAGTGTACTGTTGGGGATTCTAGTTTGAATAGAGAGTTTGGGATGCAGTCGTCGGTTGCTGAAGGGCCATCCAAGAGGTGGGCTTCTGCAGTCGGGTCAAAAACGGACGGAACGGGGGATGCAAATCGGTTCGCGTCATATATGCTTGTTATCTGGCTCCTACCACTCGCGGTGTCCACATTCCTCGTGGCGGCGTTGGGGATTCCACACGGTGCTCGCGCCGGTGCTCTCCTCAACTCTACGGGAGAATTTGTCGTTTCGAAACCACCTCCAAGGCTGAGAACTCCTGGTCAAATAAACGGAGCAGCCTCCTATGAAGCTGGTGGCTTTGGCGATACACTGCAGACCCGAAGGAAGCATTGTGGTTATTACCGCTGTTTCCCTCAGCTTTCCAACCCCCCTATACATTGGAAAAGCTACATCGATCTCGCCGCGCTTCACGCTTAAGTATGTTTTTCCTATGTTCCCACTGAAGTTATGTATCAATTGTGAGTCTAACGATTAAGGCAGAAACTATCCTACGAGCCAATTGCTCTAAAACATTTTGTTATACCTATAACAACCACCGCCTTTTTTTCTCTTCTTTCCCTCAAGCTGCGCCTCTCTGCCTGCTCCTGTAGGCCAACTACTCTATTAATTCACACCACCTGTGCCTGGCCCATCGCGGATATGTCCGGATACGAGCAATTCACACGTCTCCCCCTTAGGGAGTATCCCCCTGTAGGATACGACCAAAATATTCTTTCGCATTTTGAGGATGCGATACATGCAGTGATCTCCCAGCATGAAGACCAAAACTTGGAATACACCGATTTACCCCGGATTCCCGTGGATGCCTCCATCCAACCTATGTTCATGGAGCCCATGTTCACACCTCATTTGTCACCGTTAGATACACCAGAAACATCTCCTTCCACTCTGTACGAAGATCTTCCTCAGTGGCTGCCCGGGAGCGAGTTTGGGGATGATTCCTCGGAAATTTTTTTCTCTTTCGACTCCCCTCTGATAACCTTTGCCTCCTCCCCCGTGGACACCCCGAACCCCTCAACCCCCGGGGATCAGATCCCCCAAACCCCGACTTCTCTGGAGCCAAGCTCCCCACCACCCCCTGCCCCGGAGCCTGTTCAGAACCCTGACGGCACATGGGCATGCCCCCAGGCTGGATGCACCCACCCCGGCCATAAGCGGCGGTGTGATGCTAGAAAGCATCACAAATCCCACACCAAGCCCTATGCCTGCAAGATGAGGAACTGTGGCTACAGATCTTCTAACGCCAAAGATCGGGAGCGGCACTATGACACTCGGCATGCGAGTACGAAGCACCCCGCGTGTCCCGCACCAGGCTGTGGGGTTCTCAAGAGTCGTGTAGATAATATGCGCGACCATATTCGCAGGAAGCATCCGGGGATGGACTATAGGAGTCCAAGAATCTCGGCGCTCTATCCACGCCGCCGCGGCAGGCGCTAGCTACTCCCCCCAAACTCTTTTCAGCTGATACGTCAGCAATTTCTCTTGCCCAGTGTTGGCATCTTTGTCCTCTAACTATGAAGTAGGGGCGAATGGATAATTTCTTTCACGTGATTTATAGGCATCCTTTGTTTCCGGGGGAGCCGGTTATTTCTGATTGGTGGACCTCGTTCATCCTTCATGAAACAATCGACTTCCCCGCATTCTAGGGGTTTCAATGAGCTTCGTGGTAGAGATTGTTTCTTCCAGTGCTGGTCGTATGGGAAGGCTAGATCAGCTGGGGGTAGTCCGAGAGTGGAAAGCCCAGCTTTCACTCTGTTTCCTTTGAGTGGGTTCGCGCGTTGAATTTTTCTTTTATCTATTTGATTTTCTTTTTGCTGTTTACTCGCGTTTGTTTTGCAGGCTGTAAGGGAGGTTTCTCATGGGCCGGAGGTGGAAAAATGCAACGGTTTCCTTGTATTGATTTTGATTTTTTGAAAATGGTGGAGAAAATAGGGCCTCTTGTGCGAACAATTGGCGGTTCAGAAAAAAATTGATGTTCTCGCATGTTTAGTTTTTGGAATTTAGAAAAATTGTTTCGCGTCAACTCTGGGTTCCCGTCCATGCTACCGAGTGATATTTCGTGAGTGAACAGTAGTAGACCTTTCGCCCTCGCTTGCATCAGGTTAAGGTAGGTGGGGGTTTATGGAAGCCCTTCCACCTTTCTCTGCACAGCTCACAGGCTGCTGTGTTAGTGGTATGATATCATAAATTGTACATAGCACTCGGCGCGCGGGGAGACGAAGATGTGATCGCCTTGCTTCCAACTAGGGCGGGGAAAAACATAGGAGAGAATAAAATAAACAGATAAAAAAACAAAACTGTTCGCATGAGCTCACTGCCCTGTACTGGGTGAATAGCCAGGGCTCAATCTCACCCGTACTGTGCTCACCACCGGTATTGTCCAAGCCTACCGGGATAGGATTGATTGCATCAATGAGCTTTCTGAAAATTCAATCGTCAATATCGGCAATCATTCGAAGGCCCCTACGAAGGAAAATTCTATTCAGTACTTCTTGCTACGAACCCAAGTGTTGTGCATTTACTGCGCACTCACAGTAAAGCTGTCAATTGGTTCTAATTATTATTTTCCCCGCCCTAGTGGTGTAACTCGGATTCTGATGTTCGTGTTTGTACGCAATGATGACCTTGGAAAATGTTTGAAGTCTTTGCCTGGGAATGGGGGGAGGTTAGCTTAGGACTAGATTCCCAGATATGTTGTACGTATAGTAATGTCTTGAAACCAATCCCAAACCTTTTTTTTTTTTTTTTCATACCACGTCTTCTGCTCTTCGAGTGAGAGGCAATGACCCAAGAAATAACATGAACACACGAGCATCACTAACTGAACCGAAATCCTTAAACATAAACCCTACCATGCTATGGTGACATCGTGGGATGGGGAGGTGGAGGGAGAGGGTCAGGCACACGGGAACCTGCATCGTGGGTCGTCGTGGCGTGCCCAGTGACTGACTCGGCACTACCACTTCAACTTCCCCTGTTCTCGACTCAACTCAACCCAGCTCAACTTCACCAGTGACAAACACAGAAAAAAGAAAGGAAAAACCCTTACCACAAACACCAGGCTAAACGTCATGCCGATGCCCAAAACCCCCCTATCCCGCCATCGCGCATTCTACATAGGAACCATAACCCTCCACCTCGTCTTTATGATACTCTGCTACATCCTGGCTCTAGAAAAAAGCATCTCCCGATCAACCTGCAGGTGCCTCCCCCCTCCCCCTCCCCCTCCCCCTCCCCCCCCTCCCCCTCTCCTAACAAAGACCAGCATAAACGCAGTCCCAACCTCCGTAACACTCATGTTCCTCGCAGCAATGGTCTATGTGGTGTATGACAAGCGTGGAATCTTCCGGGGCTTGCTGGAGAAGTATGGTATTGCGATCGCCGTGCTGTGGTATGCGATGATGGGGGTTAACGTGATTTTGCTGGGGCGGAGTGGTGGGGCTTGTATTGGCTTGGCTGTGGGGAATACGTGTGTTTGCTCTTTCCGTGTTTGAAGGTTGGGAAGGGGATGTGGCTGATGGGGTGTAGGATGTTCGGGACGGCTTACGCTTCGTATGGGTTCATGCTGCCAGAGAGGCGGGAGGGGGTTTGGTGGGAGGAGGGGTATTTGAGTGGGGAGGGGGGGGTGAGGGTTGCTGGCTGAATTCTTGTAAGTTTTTTGAGAGCGTATTCCCGGGTGTTTGGTTGAGAGTTTGCTGGTTACTTTTTTTTCTATTTTTGCTGGATGGGTTGGCTAGGGGCAGTTTTATAGAG
Source organism: Tuber brumale (assembly GCA_014065205.1). NCBI lineage: Eukaryota > Fungi > Ascomycota > Pezizomycetes > Pezizales > Tuberaceae > Tuber > Tuber brumale. The sequence continues at coordinate 18,303 of JACCEG010000168.1, forward strand.
TTGTTAGCCGTGGGGGGTATACTTGGCGATTCTGTTGTTTGTTTATCTATCTGCTATATTACAGGGTCGTTGATGACACCCGGTCTTTAGCTCGATAGCGGGTGGTGTCGAACAAGCAAACTTGGGGGGATTTAGTCATTATATTAGCAATTGCATCAACACCAGTCAATACTTTACAATGGCGTTCCTGGAATCGCCCGGGATGTGTCTTTTACATATGAGACTGTACCAGTTAAAACATGACTATCGGGCCTCAATCACAAAACATTTATTTTGGCTTAGCCACTTAGCTAGGCACCTAGAGTATGTATATGATAGTTCAGAAAATATTATTCATGATCAAATGACCTCTGTAGCATGATATATATACAAAAATTTCAAAATTTGCAAAATACACTTTTTGACATGTAAAATAAGTTAGGTTTTCTAGGTACCCACTGCTGTAAAGAACAATGGAGAAATATCAAGTAGTGGTTAAGCTATTTCAGTTTGAAGTTGATTGCACTTTTTTTGACTATCTACTGTTACTGTAGTGGGAGTTATGTGTTTCCTAGATATCATGCTTAGGTAATAATATCCATATCCAGCTCTGAAAGCACAGCAACTATACCTTTCTTGAAATTTGATTATCGTTAAATAAATTCAAGTTGTTTAAGTATTCTATTTATTTAAACTTGTTATTAAATTTTATAATAATTAATATCCAATATGTCTTTCTTTTTTGCAAAATGTAGGAATACTTAATAATATAGTACTATAAAGATATTAAGTTACTAGAGAACAAGTAAACATTCACTATCAAGATTACAATAACTTTAACTAAACTATGAAAATGTCCGCAATTTCAGTATTGTCAGATGAACTAGTTACTGAGAGTGACTCTGGCTCTGAAGATGAATATCTTAGCCTTTACAAGACAGACTCTGAACTGAAACAGATAAAAATGATAAATGGATATCTGAAGGTTTGTATTTCTAAATTGTGTAACTATAATTAGTTGATTTTGGACATAATAGATTCAGATTGCTAATATATAACCAGTATCAGAACCCAAAAGTCTTGATTCCAATCATTTGAAGATTGAAGAGTATATTAAAGAAAATAATTCAGAACAACTAAGCAGGTATGTAGATCATCTTTTGAAACTTGACAAGGCTTACTCATGCAATCAGAGTTACTCAACAAAGGCATCCTATTCTCAATGGTTTACCTGGATGGAAACCAATTGTATGATACCAGTTAAGCAGCATAAACTGCTAGCTAGCTATCTTATTGCTAGTACAATAAAAGTTACAAAGCCTCATAGTTCAAGGAAGTACAATAAATGCTCCTTTCTAGAAATGGAAAGTGGTGAGAGAGATTTCACCAAGCGAATGCAACGTAATAGGTATGTAATTCCATTCATTAGATATGTTTGTTGTTCATTCTTTTGTTGGTACTGGATTTTAAGAAGATTTCAAGTGCGTACTTTACTTGCATACTTGAAATTGGGGAAATTGATATCTCCACCAAGCCATAAGCATTCTTCACAGCCTTCACATAACTCATTATCGTAAGGGACTTATTAGCAGATTGAGAACCTTCTTTAAATAATTGAAAGAGACTATGGTAAGCCTGTAGCAATAAGATCATACAAACAAAGTACCAGAAATGGTACAGTAATCACAAGAGTAGAATTAGACAATCAAATCCTGCTTCTATCTTTCTTCTCTCTACATACCATGCACTCTCTATGTACCATGCACTTTCAGTTGAATGAGAGTACTTCTGATTGGCTGATTTCGCTAATAAGCTTTCTCCGTTATTGGAAAACCAGTAAGTAGTTTAAGCATATGCATATTCGAACTCCATCCAAAAATATTTGTAACAATTGTACAATTCTAAAAGGCCAGCTCAAGGCTTATAATGGTAAGAATTGCTCCAAAACTGAGGGTGAGACAGATGCACTATGGGTTCAAGCAGAAGAAGCGCTCAGTCAACATTGAAAAGAGTACAGAGAATGTTGAAACTTCTATGAATTAACTATCTTACAAGCTACCAATGATTCTCAGAATACAGGCTACTATTCCTTTGATTTCCAGCAAGTGGTTGAAATTCCAAAGCTTTCTCAGCAACCTGGACAATAGTACTTCTTTTCTCCATTCAAGCTGTATTCATTTGGTATTGCTGATGAAAATAAACATCACAATCAGCATCACCATTTACTTTATACAGAAGCACAGTAGCTCAAGGGGCCCAATCAGGTAGTATCACTGCTTCATTATTATCTAAAATCATGGGGTAAGATGAAATCCCGTATCTATCTCTAGGCTGATAACTGTGGTGGGCAAAATAAGAATAAAACTATGACAGCATATCTATGTTGGTTGGTTCAACAAGGTTGGATAGAAAGGATAGAACTTTTCTTTCAAGTAAAAGGGTATACAAGGAACTCTGTAGATTATAGTATAGATTCAGTACACCAAAGTATAAGGAATCTAAATGAGATATATGGACACCATCAGACTGTAGTGCAGTAGTTTTAGATTCAACCAGATAGGATATCATCCAACCAGTTGACCATTTTAAGGATGAGACTGATGATGGTGTATTTTTTGATCGAGAGGAGTTATTAAATACTCTATTTAAGCCACTTAAAAGTATACAAACATTTCATAACTTCTTTTTTATGAAAGAATTTCCTGGTACTGTTATGGCAAAGAAATAACCAGTAGATCCATGGCAGAGGTTTGATCTACAGAAGGCAGGAATCATATTACAGCAAATCCGCACCACATTACTAAAGGAACTTCAACCAATTAGCTTGAAACCAGAGAAGTGCTTTGATATGTGGAGCAAGTTTAGCTCATATGCTCCTCCATCTATGCAGTCTACCTGGCTGTATACCAAGGCTTCTATGGAGATCATTAACCAAGCTCAAACAGTCAAGACAGGAAGAACTAAGCTAGTAGAAAATGTGCTCATATCTCTCTTGGCTTTAGAATTTCAAGCAAGTATAGTATAAATAACTAATGAAATAGATATTTTAGAGCTTGCATAAGATAATAAAGCCTCTACAACTATGGAAAATACGAGTGGCAAAGGATCAAATGAGGCAAATAAGGCAAATTCAAGCAATATACCTAAGTGAAAAGGGTGTCTACCTGGTACTAAAAACAAAAAATCACAAAAAGCATGAAATTAAAGGTTGGACTGTAATTCTAGCCTTATAAAATGAAACTATCAATAGAGGAATAAATTTTAGTGGTTCTAGATAAATATTAAACTTTTTTTTTTATTGTCTAGTAGTCACTACAAGTTTCTCTTATTGTAAAACTAGTCAAATCTGCAAACAGTCTTTAGGGGATCACAGTGGTTGCCACACATTTTCCCAGTCTCTACAAAACTGTCCAATGGTCAGATTTTAACTGGTACAGCCTCATATGATCAGGGGATTGAGTGTGAAAGCGTAGTACCAGGATATACCATTTTGATAATAGGCTGTAACAGCATGGATATTGGCATCGGGTGAACATTCTATAGCTAGTTAGGAAGCTGGTATTTTGTAGAAATATGTAATCGCCTCTAGGGAGATGCGGTAAGCGTGGGTTTAACCGGCTCTTTGTTACAATCTCTATCCGGTATCAGTTCTTAGCGACGGGTAGACGATACTTCTCTTATTCTCTCGACGATAGTTCTTAGGCCTGATGCCTACGATAAGGTGGGGGAGACTCACGTGTCTCCGATCCTTATCGCCTATCGTACTCTTTCTTCAACTCGACTCTGATAGCAGAGTCCTCGTCTCGTATCTTGATATTTGTAAAGAGCGTAAAGGTTTTATATTTGTAAAGCATAAAGTAATAAGTAAGGAAATAACTTAGAACGCAGCGTGAAGGACCTATCTACGCAGACTTTCTTTTTTTTATCTTTTTTTTTTATTTTTTTATTTTTATCTACATGTATTCATTGATTTATGGTACAAGAACTTGCATGCAGCGCTAGCTATGGCATAAACAAAACCTTAATCACAAAAGCTCGCAAATAACAAAAGAAACATGCGCACAAAACTATAAAAACCTCCTAAGCGTGTCCGATAGCCGACACCAAATCCCTAAGGAAATAAAACCCTAAAATGCATGATCATAACGAAAAACAATCTCCTAGCAAAGTAAGAAAGTAAAACGGGCGGCAGCCAGACCCTTTCAGGGAGCGAAGCCGTGGATTGGTAGAGCAGACGCGTCCGCGGCCAGGGGGTGCTGAGGGTCCCATTCCGCAGGGGCCATGCCTGGTGGGAACCCGTCACTGTAACGTTGATGTATCTAGCGAGGGAGTTGAGGGCGGTGGGGTTGGACCAGAGGTGGCTGTCCCTGTCTAACAAAGTGAGGCCCTGGAGGTGGCGCTCACGAGGTTCCTTGCGGGACTCGCAGGTGAGGATTGCGTGGGTGAAGTCTTCCTCGTCCTCTTCAGAAAGCGGGCAGAGGGGAGAGGGATCTTCAGTGAACCATGATGGGTGGGCGGCCAGGTAGCTTTTGCCCGAGCGTATTTGGTGAATCCTTCCCGCCATGAACCTGCCTAACCCCAACCTATCTACGCGGACTTTTTTTTTCTTTTTTTTTTTTTTATCATCATGTATTCGTTGTTATTTAGGGTACAAGAACTTGCATGCAGCGCGAGCTATGGCATAAACAATCCCCAT
>JACCEG010000168.1:37576-53546 GCA_014065205.1 Tuber brumale
GTCACTCCTAGGCCGAAGCCATCGTGGGAGGAGAGGGGGGGTGGATGGTTCGTGAATACCTAGCGTTGAGGGTTGATTTCAATCGCCGGGTGTGTAGAGGAGACAGAGGATGACCTATCTAGTCGGACCTAATGTCCTTCTTATATAGTTGACCTTCACGCCCTTGTGACTCCTCCTTCAAGTCACACGTCCCATATGACTCACAACTGTGAGTCATACAAAAACATCATAAACTAGTCATATGACCAAAACGGTCGCATGCTCGAAACCCATGACCTCTAATGAGGTCATGTGCGAAACATAACATATCATCATAACTCAATCATATAACCGAAATGGTTATATGTGCGAAACCCGTGACCTCTAATGAGGTCAGGTGCGAAACATAACATACCTATGACTCATAACTATGAGTCATGTGAAAACCTTTACCTGCTAAGCCACGTTCGTGACATTAGCTCCTCCCTCCCTAAGCTCGAGTCCCTTCGAGCTTACAATCTCTCATTGTAGAGGCGATCCGCGTGCCTCCGAAAGCATTTGGCATTGTCGTTTGCCTCGCGGCAAAGTCCGCGCACCTCATCGATCATAGCTCTCCGTTGGAGCTTTTCCTTCCGCAGCTCCTTGTCCCCTTTCTCTATCCTTTCGCTGTAGGAGGCCCGGATTATGTCCAATCCCCTCCTCGACCCTTCGCTTGTCTGCCCGTATATTCCTTCCTGTTTTTCCCGGCCTGCGATCATTTCTTGTTGCCGTTTCGTTTCCTCCACTAGCCGATCGTTCTCACGTCGCAGACGTTCGATCGCTCGGCGTAATTCTTCCTTGGACACAAAGGTTTTTGTATCCTCCCCCTCCGCAGGTTCCGTCCTGGGAACCTTTTGGGTTGCCTGCTTGGCTTCCCATTATTGTCTTCGATGGTATGGGCAGTATCTGCACATGCAGTTCTGCCAGCAAATTTTGTGATGTGAAGGGCCGGTGGGCGGAGGTTCTAATTGTGTTGCCCACTCGGCTTGGATCTGCGTCGCTGGTGGCGATTGCTTTGTCGCCGACTTCTTGCTTGGGAAGAAGTTGCTTCGTTGTTTTCCATCTAGGTGCACAGGGCACCCGTCGTTTGTGCATGCCGTCCAATAGTAGATGGCATGATTCTTTTCATTGCTTTCGACCACCTTTGCCCATTCGGCCTCGATGGTCTTCTCCTCTTCCTCCTTCTTGATTCTGACTTCTTCTTCTGCTGCAGCCCACTTGGCTGCGTCTGGTGGAGGGCTCGTGGGGCTACCCATGAGCATGAAGTCATCCGGAGCGTCCTCGACGCTCGGCTGACGGCTTCTATGGGTAGAGTTGGTGGAAGAGGTAGAGGGCATCTTGAGCGTTCGTGAAGTTGGTAGCTGGGTACCACTCTTGATCGTGTTCAGGGGAGCAACCGGTCTACTTAGCACAGTATTGAAGGCTACCGTGGTATACGCGAGAGTCGATTATTTCTTCGAGTTCGTATTCGTATTCTCCGCCTAATTCGATAGGCGGAGGAGGTGTAATCATTTGTGAAGGAAGTTTGTTGTCTTGATAGAGTTCCAAAAGCGAGATGTGGAATGTGTTGTGTATCTTCATGGATGGGGGAAGGTCAAGTTTATATGCTCATTTCCCTATCCTTTTTGTTATCTCGAATGGTCCCATTTTCTTGTAATCCAATTTCTTGGATGGCCTCATTGTTCGTATATTTCTTGGTAGTAACCACACTTTGTCGCCTTGTCGTAGGTGCGGATCGGGCTTTCNGATCGGGTTTTCTGTGTTGATCGTAGTTTTCTTTCTGTCGTAATTGTGCTGTCGTCATTTCTGCTCGTAGGGTATCGTGTAATTGACTCATATCTTCTTTGTCCGTTATCAGTCCTTTGGTCGTATGACCTATGGCCTGATATTCCGGGTCGAGGCCATAGTTTGCATAGAAGGGTGTTGTCTTAATTGTTTCTTGTCTTCCGTTGTTGTATGCAAATTCCACTATTAGTAGTAATTCGTCCCAGTTGTCCTGCTGATAGTTGATGTAAGCTCGTAGGTATTGCTCCAATATGCCCTTGGTTCTTTTCATTTGCCTATCCGTCTGTAGATGGAAGGCCGTAGAAAGTTTCCCCTTGATTCCGAGTTCCTCCGTTATTGCTTTCCATATCCCTGACGTGAATATGGATCCTCGGTCCGTGATGATATCTTTTGGTAACCCATGCAGCGGAAAGATTTCTTTGATAAACTTCGTCCCGAACTGCCATGCCGTCATATCCATTGTCGTGGGTATGAAGTGACTCATTTTGGTCAGGCGAGCCACCAAAACCATGATGGAGTCATGTCTGTTGGCCTTAGGTAGGTCCGTTATAAAATCCATGGATATTGATGCCCATGGTTTTTCCGGTGTTTCATTGGATTTTAACAGCCCATATGGTGCGTGTCATACCACTTTCATCCTTAGGCATATGTCGCAATTCTTGACATACTGTTTGCTTGATTCCCTCAATCCCGGCCCGTAGTATTTCCGCGTGATCAGCTCCGTCGTTTTAGCTGTTCCTCCGTGTCCTGCTGGTTTGTCGTCGTGATGTTTCTTGATAAGGTTCGTCCTTATCTTTTCGTTCTCTGGTATCCATATCTTTCCGTCGTACCACATATGGTGGTCCTTCCATTCGCATAGGCCTAAGGCCACCCCTTTTCTTTCTTTTTTACCTTTCTCAAGGTCTTCCCTTATATCTTGAAATTCTCTTTCTTCCGCAATTGCTTCCCGTAGTTCCTCGTCTTCTTTGTCCAGGATTTCTGTGGATCTCATAGCTTCGAAGTACTTTTCCGGGAGCAGGATTCCGTTTTTCTGTTTGATTCGTTCATCCTCTTTGTCTTGTAGTTTGTCGCTTGCGATTCTGGTTAAGGCATCTGGTTTTCCTCCTTCTTTCCCTGGTCGATATTCGATCTTGAAGTTGTATTTGCTGAGGCTCTCCATCCATCGAATCTGGCGGTCATTGAGTTCTTTCGTTATCATGAAAGGAACTAGGTCTTTAAGATCCGTGAGAACTCTGACCTAGTAGTCATTGTTCTGTATGTATCTTCTCCATTCCTTGAGTGCTTGAACTATGGCTAGTAGTTCTTTGTTGGCGACATCATAGTTGCATTCGGCAGGTGTCATTGTCTTTGATCGATAGCACACCGGGCGCCATTGCCCGTCTTCGCATTTCTGGGATAGGATCCCAGAGCAGACATACTTGGATGCGTCTGTCTCGATTGTCGTCTCTCTTCGCGGATTGAAATGAACCACTATTGGTGCCGTTGTGAGTTTGGTTCGTATAGCGTTATAAGCCTCCTGCTCCTTTTCTCCCCATTCCCACTTGACGTCTTTCTTGGTTAGGTTATAAAGGGGTTTTGCCATCCGGCAGAAGCCTTCTATAAACCTGCTGTAAAAGTTGCAGAATCCCATGAAACATAGGACATCTGTTTTGTTGTTTGGTTTTTGCCAATTCCCATATGGCCGCTGTTTTAACGGGGTCCACTTGAACTCCGTTTTCGTTGATGATAAACCCTAGGTATTCGGTCTCTTCCTTGTGGAACTCGCATTTGGATGGTTTTATCTTCATCCCCGATCTCTGAAGTTCGCGCATGATGTTGCTGATGTCCTTTCTGTGTTGTTCCATGTTTTTCGAATATATGAGTACATCATCTAAATAGACGATGCAGCATATATCCAGGAACTTGCTGAGTACCTGGTTGATCCATCTTTGGAATGATGCCGGTGCGTTGGTTAGCCCGAATGGCATAACCAAATACTCGTACATCCCGTATCTCGTTGCGAAGCTTGTCTTCCATTCGTCCCCTTCCTTTATCCTTATGTTGTGGTAGGCGTCCTTAATGTCCAATTTGGTAAAATACTTTGCCGTTCTTAACCGGTCGAGGGCCTCTCCAATTAGTGGTAGCAGATACCGATCCTTCTTTGTTACCGAATTGAGTGCTCGGTAATCCATGCATAGCCTCATCCTTCCGTTCTTCTTTTTGACGAATAGTATCGGTGATCCCGCTGATGCGAATGAGTGTCGTATCCATCCTCCTTTCATATTCTGCTGAATATATCCTCGTAGTTCCTCCAACTCTTTTTCTCCCAAGGGGTAGAGTCGTTGGTATGGGATCTTCTTCTTTGTTTTGGTTTTGTCGTCTTTTTCAATGTGTATCTCGTGGTCCACCCCTGGCCTTCTTGGTGGTCGTCTATCCGCTTCCCTTTCCTGGAACCGCTTTGTGAACTGGTGGTATTCTTGTGGTATTATGTCGTACCACTCCTTTTCCTTTCATGTTGTCTTTGCCGTATTGCTAGTAAGGTGCTGATATTGATTCGTGCCAATTCCAGCTTTTCTTCTTTTGGATTCCATTTGAGGATTCCTGTCAAGTCTCCTCTTTTGTAATATCTGCCGAATGCGTGGGCAGATATTTCTCGAATCTGTGCCGATTCCTCTTTCTTGGTCTTCGGGCTATCCGTGCTGCCAAAGCCTTTCGTTCCTCTTGTCGTGTCATGAAGTTCTCGTACTTCATGCATCTCTTCTTTGTTGATTTTCTCGCTAATCAACTGCGCTATCTGATTGCCACGTCAGATTTCTTGGTCGATATCTCCCAGATTGGCTAGGACCACTTTTATCTCTCCCGTATAGTCGGCATCGATGAACCCCACATTGGTAATGAGTCGTTTGTTGACTGCTAGTCTGCTGCGTGGTGCTATCCGTCCATAGGTACTGGGAGGTAACCCTATCGCTATTCCGGTTGCTATCGTCTCTTGACCCCTTGCTTGGATCATCTTGTCTTGATCGGCATATAGGTCATGACCTGCCGCTTGCCTGGTTCCCCTTGTTGGCCCCAGCGCCTTCTCGTGCAACTTTTTGAATCTGATTCTCCGATCCGTTCCTTCTCTGAGTTGATTGAATCGTACTTTCAGGTTCGCTTCTTGTGCCTCTCTTTCTGGTGTCGTATACACCACTGGCGAACTGTTGAGACATCCTGTCATACATCGTTCGCTAGCGAATGTAATCTTGTTGTTGTCCCAGTCGATTATTGGATTGTGTTGTCGTAACCACGGCATTCCTAGCACCAGCTCATGGTTTTTTAGGTTCGCTACCTGGAAGGTTGCCTTTTCCCTACGGCTACCTATTGCCATAGGTATTTGCACTGTATGGGTTATGGGCCCCATAGTGCTTGGTTTTCCGTCCGCGAGATAAATCTGTCTCTTATTCTTTGTTGGCGTCATGGGGTAGTTGTATTTGTCGCAGATTTCCTTGTCGATGAAATCTTCTGTTGCTCCCGAATCAAGCATCACATGTATTGGAGTGCCTTTCTTATTCTTGTCGTATAGTGTTGTCTTGATTATAATATGATCTCCTTCTTCCTCGAGTAGTGCCGTATAGTAGTTTGCCATTGTGATTCTTCCGTCCGTGTCATTTCCCTTCTTCTTCCTTCCGATGGATTTCCTCCCCTTCTTGTCCACCAGACCATCTCTTACTAGGGACCGTCCTCTTTTTCCGTTTGATCCTCCTCCGTGGTCATCTCTCTCCAGTTGGTTCTTTTCTGTTGCCTGACCCAGTTGTTGCCTTGGGCAGGCGTCATCCTCTTTTGTCCATTGTCCGCTCGATTCCGGCATTCTCTGATTTGGTGTCCTTTTTCGCCACATCTCAGGCAGAGATTTTGATCTCTTCTTTTTCTGTACTCCTCATTGGACAGGTTGAGGGGTTTCCTGGTTTGTGCTTTGTTCATTTCGACTTCTCGATTGATCGTAGATTTGAAGTTTCCTTCGTAGGCCTGCGGTACCGGTCGGAACGTTCCATCCGTGTTCCTCGGGGTAGCAACCTCTTTCGGCTTTCGCTTCTTTAGGTTTTTGAGGATTGTCAGTCGAGTTTCCTTTCTGATGGCCCATGCTGCCAATTCGTCCACTGTAGTGGTCTCAGCATCGAAATGTTCGAATTCTGTCTGTAATCTTTCTGTCATAGCCGAGTATAGGTATTGCGATGCCGTTGCATCGTCTAGCATCACCTCTGTCTGATGTAGTCGGAACTCGTTCCAGTATTCGGTCATGGATCGGGACCCTTGTTCCATGTTCATTATGTGGATCCTAGCTGCTCTCCTGGGGTCCACTTCTCCAAACTGTTGTTTGATAGCTTCCTGGAATTCTTCCCAGCTTCTCCATCCCGTTGGCTTATTGCCCTCCATATATGGCGTGAGCCATTTGCTGGCGTCTCCCCGCAGTAGGCTTGAAACGTAAACGATCTTTTCCGCGTTGTGTTCTTCTTGCCATCCCGTGGCTCGAAAGTAAATTGTTAATTCCACCATCCAAATCCGTAGTTTGTGTCGGTCACCCACATATGTTTCCGGTTGTTTGACCTTGGGTCGATGCTGCCCTAACAGTGCCAGGAGTTGCGCCATCTGTTCACGGCTTAACTCAGGTGCTGCTTCTGGGGCTGGGCCCGGTGCAGTTCCCACCCCTTCTCCTGTCGTTGGTCCTGGTCCCTCCATTCTCTTGTCTTCTTCTTCAGAGCTCGATTCTTCGTATATCGACTGTTCTTCGGGTGTCGTCGGGCTTGGGGTTCGTCCAACCTGCGAAACGGTTCGTCGTAGTTCGTCTGCTACCGCGGGTAGCTCTGGAGACTGATCCTCAAAAGTGTAGTCCGTCTTGGTATCGTCCGAGTGTCGCTATAAGTGACGCTTCGTAATGTTACGATCCCTATCCTGTATCAGTTCTTAGTGACGGGTTGACGATAGTTCTCTTATTCTCTCGACGATAGTTCTTAGGCCTGATGCCTACGATAAGGTGGGGGAGACTCTCGTGTCTCCGATCCTTATCGCCTATCGTACTCTTTCTTCAACGCGACTCTGATAGCAGAGTCCTCGTCTCGTATCTTGATATTCGTAACGAGCGTAAAGGTTTTATATTCGTAAAGCGTAAAGTAATAAGTAAGAAAATAACTTAGAATGAAGCGTGAAGGACCTATCTACTCGGACTTTTTTTTTATTTTTTTTTTATTTTTTATCTTCATATATTCTTTGTTTACGGTACAAGAACTTGCATGCAGCGCTAGCTATGGCATAAAGAAAAACCTTAATCTCAAAAACTCACAAACACAAAGGAAATCCTCACACTAAACTATAAAATCCTCCTGTCTGTGTCCGATAGCTGACACGAAATCCCAAGGAACTAAAGCAAGAAAAAACAAAATCTCATGACGAAAAAACCAAACCAACCGGTTTCCAAATGCAGGGACCGGGCGGAGACAAACGGGGGGCGCGGGCCTCCGTTCAGGGCACAAAACCATAAATCGGGAGAACCTCCTGAGCGGGGACAGGACTAAGCGGGAGGTCACAGCACGCAGGCGGCATGCCAGGAGGGAAGCCTATGGCGGTCACATTCAGGTACCTCGCCAGGGAGTGGAGGGAGTCCTTGTTGGACCATAGGGGGCTATCTCCGCCAACGTCCATGAGCCCCCGGAGGTGGCGCTCACGGGGCTCCTTGCGAGACTCGCAGAATAGGATAGCATGAGCGAAATCCTCCTCGCTGTCCTCACAATGGGGGAAGAGGGGGGAGGGGTTGTCAGTGAACCAGGAGGGGTGGGCAGCGAGGTAGCTCTTGCCCGAGCGCATCTGATGGATCCTGCCCACTATGAATCTCCCCAAGCCCATGAACGGGTGGGGTCTGAGGGACGTGGCATAGGGGTAGTAGGGCGGGGGGGGGGAACTGAGTAGTCCAGTCATGAAGAAGAGCGTTCCACAGCCGGATCATGACTGACTGGTAAGACGGGGTACCCACCACCACGGGGAGCAGGTCGGGAGGGAGGAGGGAGGGGGAGGCCACCGGCACTGGGCCGGCGGGGTCGATGAACTTGATGGTTCTGTGGGCAATTGCATCTAGCGGAAGATGTTTCCATATTGGGGGACAGGGCGGAGAGGTCCTCTAGAGGAGCGGGGCGTAGACGGATGTCAAACCCCTAGTGTACTGGCGATGGTCCTCTGAAGCCCGGAAGGGTGAGGAGGTGGGGAAGGACAGGTGTAGCCTGGCCGTGGCCGGGTTGGATTCGGGGGGGAGGCAGACAAGCCGTACAGCCGCCAGCCTCTGACGGTGAAGAACCTGAAGCGGGAGTGGGGGCAGGGCTGACTCACATGCCAAGATGCCAACCGGAGTGGACGAGACGCAGTTCGTCACCCATCTCTGGACGGCCCTCCAAAAAACGGACATTCAGTCCAGGAGGGTAAGGCTTGGTGAGAAGAGGTCTGCCCCATATAGGAGGATGGAGGAGACAAGAGAGGACGCTAGCCGGTGGCAGAGGGAGGGGGAGAGGCCTTTACCGGGCCTGGAAAGCCGCTTGATCGTCGCGGAGGCTCCTTGGGCCAAGCCGAGCCTCTTCGTGAAGTGAGAGGTAGTGCCTTTGTTGCAGGAAGTGGATGAGGGCTCGAACCAGTATCCAAGCCAACGGATCAGTTTGGAGGGACGGAACAGGTGCCCATCTATCAAGACAGGGATCGCGGGTGGGTGGACCTTTTGGGCCGGGGTAACCCAGTGCATGAGTTCTGTCTTTGGGATCGAGAAGGCCACTCCGAGCTTTCCAGCTTTCGCTTGGAGAGCTTTGGTGATGCCGTGTAGCCTGTGGATATTCCTGCGGTAAGAACCAGAGGCGACCATGACAGCGAAGTCGTCTACGTAGGAAAGGATTAGGCCTCGGGGGACTGGGAAATATAGGGAGGAGATGTAGATCACAAACAGAAGGGGGGAGATTGGGGACCCTTGAGGGGTACTGACAGAGACCGGTGAAAAAACTTGGGTAGCCCCTTGGAAAACCAGGTGGCAGGGGCGGCCGTGGAGGAAAGACCTGATCCACGAGACCATGTACGGGTTGACCGCCTTAGTAGCGATCCTGTCACATAGAATGGGGGCTGAGACATTGCCGAAACCGCCCTTGATGTCAAGGAAGAGTGTTGAGACCTTGAGTTTAGGGCGCATGAAGAGTTGAACCTCGTGAGAGAGGGTCGCCGCTGCATCAAAGGTACTCAGACCAGGAAGGGAACCAGTTTGGTGGGGGGACAAGAGGCCCAGGAAGCGGGCGAGGGCAGAGAGTCGGGAGGCCATAACCCTTTCTAGGATTTTGGAAATGGTTTCGAGGAGAACGATGATGCGGAACGACGCCGGCGTATTGTAGGTGGGTTTCCCTGGCTTGTCAAGGATTATCCCGTTTGCTCTCTTCAGGGAGGGCGGATGGTGGCCATAGCGGACAAGGGGGCAGAGGATGGAGGGGAGGATGCTCGGGTTCAACATGTGGACCTTCTTCCAGATGGAATAGGGGATCTGGTCAGGGCCGGGAGCGGAGGATGAGGAGGAGCTTCGAAGAGAAACCGCAATCTCGTCCGCCGACAGTGGGGGAACATCCTTGAATTCGCGTAAGATCGCTGGAGGGCCCGAGGACTGTTTCTCCGGGAAGAAGTAGGAGAGGAGGGCTGTGTTTATGTCCCCCGGGCTGTCGGCCCCAGGAAGCTGTGGGAACCTGTCTGGAGGCCTACCAAAGGCGTAGCATTTCGCGGTCCAGAGGGTCTGGGGAGTGGCTGTCTTGAGGAAATTGTTCCAGTAGTCAGTTTTGGCCTTCTTTATGGCCTTGAAGTATAGTAGACGGGCTTCCCTGCATTGCTGCTTTGACGAGGGGAGTGGATCTCGACGCAATGACGGGACCGTTGAGTGGAAAGCATCCCTTTGCGCCGTGAGGTCGGGGGTCCAGCAGAGCTTGGAACGGGGCGAGGGTCTCTTCTCCGGGGTGTGTAGCCTGAGGACAGTCCTAAGTCTTCCGAGGGCCGTGTCGAACCAGGTCGAGAGGGTATGGGGCATGGGGAGGGGGGGAGGGGGGCCAAATCTCATGGCTCTAATCTCATCCTCAAGGGTGGGCCAGTCGGTCATCTTCCACGCAGGGGCAGGGGGGGGAGGGCGGGCCAGAGGCTGTGAAAGCACAATGAGGATGGGGACATGGTCGGAGCCTGTCAGAGGCAATGGGGTTTCCCATGACTGAATGTTGGGGGACAGGGAGGAGTTGGCGAATGCAAGGTCTATGACTGAGGGGCGAAGGTTGGGGTCGAAGGGGAAATATGTAAGTATGCCAGGGGTGTTCAGGAGGCAGAAGTCTTCTTCCGCGGCCCTTTCAAAGTAAGTGGCTGAGGCGGCCAGGTCCGAGATGGAGAAAAGGCGGCCCGGGTCAGCCGAGGGGTGGTGTATGTTAAAGTCTCCGACAACCAGTGTCGGCGTAGAGGTGTGGGGAAAGGCAACCTCCGGGCTGATGGTTCGGCAAAAGGGGGAACCATCCCACGTGCTATAGAGGTTCACAACCCGGAACTTGGTAACAAAAGAATGAAAGAAACCAACAGAAGAGTGGAAATCAACAGCCATCCAGTCCCTAGCGTCCGAAAAGACCGTGAGGACCGAAAACTGTTGAGTGGGCCTATCTACACGGCCTTTTCTTTTTTTTTCTCTTTTTTTTTTTTTTTTTCTTCATGTATTCGTTGTTATTTAGGGTACAAGAACTTCCATGCAGCGCTAGCTATGGCATAAACAAT
The DNA here is from genome assembly GCA_014065205.1 of Tuber brumale. Taxonomy (NCBI): domain Eukaryota; kingdom Fungi; phylum Ascomycota; class Pezizomycetes; order Pezizales; family Tuberaceae; genus Tuber; species Tuber brumale. The sequence continues at coordinate 48,143 of JACCEG010000168.1, forward strand.
CCCCATTTCTCCTCTCGCCCGGCCCGACCGTATCTCCAAGACCCTCTGGTATGGGCCTAACCGCACATCTCGCCCCAAAGGAAAACCCGTCCCTACCTTGCAAGCGAACTCAGAGAACAGGAGAAGCCTAACTGAGAAGAAAGCAGGAAAACATAAGAAGGTAACCACCCGGGACATCTCAGAAAAAATAAAAGAAATCTCGCACCAGGGTGAGCCCCACAACAACCAAGCCAGAGATACGCGCTGGCAGCAGAAAAGCGTAGAAGTTATCCTGGAACGCGACGTAACCGAGAAAGGGAGCCGCCTGTGGGCTGCGGCGGGAGAGGGTGGAGCAGTAGGGTGCTAGCCGAGGGAGGGTGTAGCAGTAGGGTGCAAGCCGATCCAACCANCACGTCCGGGTTGCGTTGGGGGTCCCTTACTGCCGGGGGCATACCTGGCGGAAAACCCGTCGCCGTGACGTTTATGTATCTAGCGAGGGAGTTGAGAGCGGAGGGGTTCGACCAGAGAGGGCTGTCCCTGTCTAAGGAAGCGAGGCTTTGGAGGTGGCGCTCACGAGGTTCCCTGCGGGACTCGCAGGATAGGATTGCGTGGTTGAAGTCCTCTTCATCTTCCTCGCAAAGCGGGCAGAGAGGAGAGAGGTCCTCAGTGAGCCACGACGGGTGGGCGGCTAGGTAGCTTTTGCCTGAGCGCATTTGGTGGATTCTACGCGCCATGAACCTTCCCAGCCCCATAAACGGGTGGGGTGTTAAGGACATGAGGTAGGAATAGGTCCGGGGCGGTGGGAACTGGTCGTTCCAGTCTCTGATTAGCGCCGATCTGATCTTGATCATGATCGATCTGTAGGAGGGGGTTCCTGTGGGAAATGGAAGACAGGCAGGCGGGAAGAGGTCAGGGGAGGCCGCCGGTAGAGGCCCAGAGGCGGGTATGAAGGGGAGGGTTCTATGGGCAATGGCATCAATCGGGAGGTGTTTCCTTATGGGTGGGGAGGGGACAGCAGTCTTCCACGAGAGGGGAGCATAGACCGATGTCAGACCCCGTGTGTGGTGGCGGTGGGCATCAAGGGCCCTGAAGGGGGACGAACCTGGGAACGTGGGGTGGAGCCGAGCAGTCGCTGGGTTGGCCTCCGGCGGGAGGCAGACTAGCCTGATCGCAGTGAGTCTCTGGCGGTGGCGTATCAGAAGGGGCATGGGGGGCAGGGCTGACTAGCACGCAAGGGTGCCAATAGGTGTTGAGGAGAAACAGTTCATGACCCATATCTGGACAGCCCTCCAGAAAACCGACATGCGGTGGAGGAGGGTAAGACTCGTGGAAAAGAGGTCCGTGCCGTAGAGGAGGATCGGGGAGATCAAGGATGATGCCAGCCAGTAGCAGAGATAGGGAGGAAGGCCCTTGCCGGGCCTAGATAGTCTTTTGATGGTGGAGAAGGCGCCTTGGGCCAGTCTGAGCCTTCTAACGAAGTGGGACATGGTACCCCTTGTGCCGGACGTGGAGGAGGGCTCGAACCAGTACCTGAGCCATCGTACTAGTTTAGAGGGGCGGAAGACTAGGTCGTCCAGCTGGACCGGGATCTGGGGCGGTGGGACCTTCTGTGAGGGGGTTTCCCAGTGCATCCGTTCTGTTTTTGGGATTGAGAAGGACACACCCAGCCTATCAGCCCTCCGCTGTAGGATCCTAGTGATGCCTTGTAGTCTTTGGATATTCCTCCAGTAAGAGCCCGAGGCAACCGTGACTGCGAAGTCGTCCACGTATGATAGGATTAAGCCCCTAGGGAGCGGGAAGTGGAGGGTGGAGAGGTAGATAACAAAAAGGAGGGGAGATATTGGCGAGCCCTGAGGGGTACCAACTGAGACAGGTGAGAAGACTTGAGGAGCACCCTGGAAGACCAGGCGGCAGGTGCGGTCGCGGAGGAAGGACCTTATCCACGAGACCATGTATGGATTGACCGCTTTGGTAGCGAATCTATTGCAGAGTATTGGGGCCGATACGTTGTCGAAGCCTCCTTCGATATCGAGGAAGAGGGTCGAGACCTTGAGTTTGGGGTGCATAAACAGCTCTACCTGGTGGGAGAGGGTCGCTGCCGCGTCGAAGGTGCTCAGACCAGGTATGGAGCCAGTCTGGTTGGGGGAGAGGAGGCCCAGGAAGCGAGCCAGGACCGAAAGCCGGTTTGCCATCACCCTTTCCAGGATCTTGGAAACAGTCTCCAGAAGGACGATGATGCGGAAAGAAGCAGGGGTGTTGTAGGATGGCTTGCCAGGTTTGTCCAGCACTATGCCGTTGGCCTTTTTCAGGCATGGAGGGTGGTGCCCATATCTAACCAGGGGGCTTAAGAGGGAGGTGAGGATGCTCGGGTTGATCAAGTGGACTTTCTTCCAGACCGAGTAGGGTATTTGGTCCGGCCCTGGGGCCGAGGATGAAGAGGATTTTCAAAGGGCCGCGGATATATCTTCCGCCAACAGCTCTGGGACGTCTTTGAACACGCGTAGGATGCGAGGGAGGGGAGAAGACCCCTTCTCGGGGAAGAAGTGTACAAGGAGGGCTTTGTTGATATCATTGGGGCTTTCCGCCCCTGGGATCTGAGGGAACCTGTCAGGTGGTTTGCAGAACACGAACCTTTTCGCCGTCCAAAGGGACTGGGGGTTAGCTGTTTGCAGGAAGTTCTTCCAGTAATCATTCTTGGCCTTCTTAATGGCCTTGAAGTATAGGAGGCGTGCGTTCCTGCACAGCTCTTTGGATGAGGGGAGGGGGTCCTTGCGGGCTGCCCGGACAGTGGAATGGAAGGATAATCTTTGTGATGTAAGGTTGGGGGTCCAACAGGGTTTCGACCTGTGGGAGGGCCTCTTGTCTGGGGTGTGACTCTTGAGCTGGAACATTACCCTGTCTAAGGCCATATCAAACCAGATTGACAGCGTACGTGGGGTAAGAAGGGGGGGAGGGAGATTAAACGTCAACTTCATAAGCCCCTCCTCGAGGGCGGGCCAGAAGGTTTTTGTCCATGAAGGAGAGGGGGGTGTAAGTAGGGCCAGGGGCTCTGAAAGTGTTATGAGGATTGGGACATGGTCCGACCCCGTTGGCGGGAGTGGTGTGCAACAGGACTTGAAATTAAGTGAAAGAGGGGTAATGGCGAATGCCAGGTCTAACACTGAGAGGCAGAGATTTGAGTCGAAGGGAAAGTAAGTGAGGGTGCCGGGCGTGTTAAGGAGACAGAAACCTTCACCGACAGCCTTCTCGAAAAATGGAGACGATGTTCCAAGGTCTTGAACCGAGAAGAGACGACACGGGTCAGCGGAGGGATGGTGGATATTAAAATCTCCGAAAAACAGCGTGGGGGAGGACGTGTGGGGAAACGCAGCATCAGGCGAGATGGTTCTTTTGCAGGGGGAGCCGTCCCAGGTGCTGTAGAGGTTTATCACACGAAACTTGGTTGTAAAGGAATCAAAAAATCCAACTGAAGAAAAGAAATCCATCGCCATCCAGTCTCTTGCCTCAGAAAAAACAGGAAGAACCGAGAACTGCTGCGTGGAAGGAAGGTTGAGGTAGCACGCCACTCTGGGCTTGCCGCCTTTAGGGCAGGGGGGCAGAAAAGGTTTAAAGTTCGCAAACGCGGGGGGCTTGCCCCTGTATATTGGGGGGTCCTGAAGAGCAACAAGGGTGGGGGGGCAATCCAACAAAGAAAAGGAATTAAACCAGGAGAGAAACACATCCCAGCTTCCCAAGCAGTTGTGTTGTAGAACGGATATGGAGTTATCAGAGCCCGTCGCCAGTACGGAACTCACAGGGGAGGTGCAACCAACCATTACACGCCTTGCGGCGTCTCAGGTTGTGGGATAGGAGTGGGAGTTGCCTGCCATGCGGGGTTGGGCAGGGCACCTCTTTGGGGCTACGGAACGTTTGCGGGGGGACGTGCCTGGGGGGCGTCACCACGCCTAGGACGGGGTGTCTCAAAATCAATGGGGGGTAGGAGGGGTCGTGTACCAGTTGCAGGACCCTCGCCGGAGTCGTTCGTCCTGTCCATTCTTTCCTCATCCTGCGGTAGAGGGGGCTCCCTACGGAGAGCAGGGGGGGCGGGTCTCGATGGGCAGTCTCGAGCGAAGGCCGGGTGGGGGCCTTTACATACTGTGCAGAGCGGGGGGGAGGTCGGGCAGCAGTTCGCGCCTGCTCTGAGGTTTCCGCCCTTCGGGCAGGTAGGGTTCTGGCACCTGTGTGCCTGTTTTCTGTGGGAGAGGGCGCAGATGGGACAGACCGGATGGTCAACCTTGCATCTAGCTGAGTGGTGTCCGTACTCATAACAGTTACGGCATTGAGTGAGGCCATTAGCCGAGTATGCCCGCTCGATCTTGCATCGAGAGGAGTAAAGGTAAGAGTTGCCCAGCATTGAGGCCTCATACTCCGGGGCCATTGTGACGACGACCGAGGTGGCCTTCTTCAGGACGCGGGAGTCGCGATCGGGGTTGAGGTAGCAGGTAGAGAGGATCTGGACGTTCTTGACGTTGAGTATGGTGTTTGACAGGGACTGGAAAAGTTCGCCGTCGTCTTCCGGGAGATACGCGATGGCGAGGGAGTGAACAGCCAGTTGCACCTTGTTCGGTGCTGGATGGAAGGGGAGCCAGGGGTCGTCACCAACAGGGAAGGATTGACTGAGTTTCGCGGAAAGCGCTTCGTAGTAGGGGGCGTATGAGGTAGAGGAAACAAATGGTGAGAGAGCAAGGAGGGTTACTGCACCTCTGTCGTTTACGCGGGTGGAGAATGATAGGGGGAGAGTGCAGCCGGCCTCTCATAGGATTGAGGCGGCAGAGTCCCGGAAAGAGGCAGCTATAAGTTCGGCTTGGGGGTGGGGAAGGGAGGACGAGCGAGGGGCGAAGAAGCGTCTCTCGGCTGCTGGAAGGCTTTTTGGCCCCTTAACCGGGGCACTTTCAGCCTTTCCAGCCGCAACTTGTGCAGCAGTCGGGGTGTTCTTGCCTTTGCCCGTCTTTCCCTTCCTCTTCTGTCCTGATGAGGCGGCCTGAGCGTAGGAGGAGGGGCCGGGTTGGGCCGACCATGATGGGTTTGGGTGGAACTCGGAAGCAGGAGGGTATTTCCCTTCCCGGAAGGTCTGCGCCTCCCAAGAGCATGGGAACTTAGCCGCGTAGGCAGCAGGGTTTCCGTACCATTTCTGGTCCTTGGTGCTGTAGCAGGGGATGTCTGGGTCACCTCCCCCTTCATAGAGTGGGGTGAGTTCGTTGGCGAGTGTAGAGTGTGAGTCGGCTGATGCCTTCTCCTTACCCTTTCTGGATGGGGTTACCCGAGCCGCCCGCGAAGTGGCTTGCATGGGTGCGTTTTGTTGGGGTGGGGGTTGTTGGTGGCGTGCTGTTTGGGGCAGGGGGGTGGTCAGACGAGACGCTAGGTCCCTGACCGAGAGCTGAAGCTG